>JAVTVY010041833.1:0-181338 GCA_036873755.1 Hanleya hanleyi | reverse complement strand
CAAACGCCAATATCGTTCCAACTCAGCTTTGGAATATCTGCATGCGGTAAAATACATCTTACTCGGAATCACGAGAACTTCCTTTTCCTGAAAGTGACCCCAGACCATTTGAGTTCCCCTTTAAACTACGAATGTGTGATACCACTGAGGATTGCAACCAAGTCGGGGATTTGTTATTCAAATTCTTGATTTCTCAATTGTTTTCTTATTCAAGTGGTCAACATGCGCATTAGCACTCGTGTTGGGGATGTTGTTGAATACCTCGGCAGCAGAAGAGGAGTAAGTACCGATATCATACACCGAATAATCAACTGCGTTTTGTTGTCCTCTAACTGTTCATATAACTGGTGAAACAGAATTGTCTATATGTTTTTAGGATTATGTGAGTATATTTAGAGGACGGAAAACTAACATCTTTTTCTATTCTAAAGCATCATTTACAAAAGTTATTATGTGTAATGCTAACTTAACTTAAACTCTGATGGACCCGTCCAGACACGTGATGTGGCATTCCACTGGGGCCGGTCTATTATCGCAGACGAGGGGAGTAATAATGCTCAGGGAACGATATCCCAGTATTTCAGTGCAGAGACAGTGTTTTATTGTCTTCTTAAAAATTACTCTGTCGCCGCGTGTTTATGTGATAAAGAAATCAATGATACCAGATTCATTTAATTATCTTATCTCTGGCGATTGATTCTCATGGATTTTGACAATTCTGAAGGATTTTCCATTGCATATAAACTCCCCGAATTTTTTTGTCAAGTTACCAAGCAATCTACAGCCCCATGTATCAACATAACTTAGCTGAAACAGGTGCACCGCGTCGTGTGAACAGTGGGAAGTGTATGAGTGACAGCTGTCGTCATTGCAATTTTGCGATTTCAGCACGCGCTCCATCCATAAATTTCCTACGATTGCCACGCCCTCGGAAATACAGACTCGGAGAAAGGGAAATCACACGAAAAACTTCGCATGTGAAAGCTTTTCGACGCGTGAAGCAAATTGAGACGCAGTTAATGGAGAAAATCGATTGAAAGTCAAAAATCGCGAGTAATTCAACAGGCAGATGCTTTTGAATACAGAATAGTGGGGGTGCATGCGCGTTGTAATGCATAGCGTCAGTGTATACGACAGTGTAATGGAAATTCAATTTTTGGATAACGACGTTGTAATGAAAACTTTAATCCGATTGTTTCATAACCTCAAATGGAATCCGTTTGTTGCCTAACGTCACAGTATCACATTGTAATGGAAATGTTCCACCCCAAAAGCGATGCATTATCGACAAACGCAATTGGGGGCGGCAGAATCTCCATCTATAGTCCGTCCGTGTTACTGGACATAACATAACACTGTGAATGGATCCGTACAATTGGGCAGTGATATAATATTAGAGATGGTGCTCTGCGATTGTAGGAAGAGTCGAGGGGATCAAGGTTCTTTATTTGCTGACCACAGCGCCCGTCATCGAGCAGATATACAATAGAAATAATTGTATCTTTCATGACGTATATTGGATACGATCACCAAGGACAATGTTATACAACACTGTACCTTATAAAACTGTTACGATCTGACATACCGTGAGTATGCTCTCTGAAGAAGCTGAATAAACAGCAGAAATGCGCATTAGAGCAATGTGAGCGTGTCGGCGTTTTCTCTATTTTCAAACAATTTATCTTCACGTTTGACCCTTTTCCTGAATCTCTACTATATATATATATATATATACATATAGAATAACCTGGTTGATTAGAAATAATTTGATTTACAGGGGGGGACAAATATATATATATAGCGGTCATGTAGTTGTGATACGAGGAACCGTAATGCCAGGAGCAACAATTTCGTTGGCATTTTACAATAAATTGTGATTTTACCGACTAATAATACAATGAGGCACACGGGCAGGCCGGCGGAGTGGGGTGGACAGGGGATTGCGAGAGGGGCTTTAGTCTACCAATAAGTTTGCCACAAGTACTCCATTCACAAGGAAATTCTTAGCAAGAAACTATGATGACGGAAGGGATAGAGGGTTTTTCTCATGTGCATTTATTTTTCTTGAGTCTCTTGTCCATCAAATAATTCACTGCTAAACAGTTGTGGTCAGATATAAACACTAATGCGTTTGTGAAAACAGTAAACTTTTTGTTTGTTATAACCACTCCCATACTAATGTGCCTGATGTTGCTTAAAACGACCAAAGATCCGTATTGCCTGTTCTCATTGTTTACAAATTCGGTTGCGACTTTTATTTCAAACTGGTTTATATACCACGATATGTTACCAATGGCGCAAACACAGCGCCATCTATACTACTGCAGAAGCATAGATAGCGACATTTATAATTTTAAATTACGAATGTAGATGGCGCTACTTCAATGATCCACTCCATTGCCAATACGAATTATATCGGTTACGTATAGCCTATATACACATTGTGTCTAGGCTACTTTATTATACATACATATTTTTAAATGAGCATCACAGGAAACCACCGTCGATTGCGTTTACACTTCATTTCAGAGGGATTTTAATCACCAGAAATCGCTCAGAACGCGTCTCAGGCGATCTAGACTCCAGGCGCTTCCGGGGCCTAGGCGGCCCCTGGATCCTCGGCTAAACTGTTAAGATGGTAGCCTCCCAGTAGTATAGGAAGAGTATATTGACTCCCACTGACCTACTTTCGAGGCCGGTCACGTGGCCGCTGCATGTTACAGTATAGCAAGCGGCCATTCACGGCCTTTGACCTCTGAGGCCGTCAAGGCCGTTATAGTTCCGGCAACCCTTGACCTCGAATTCCTCCGTGGTGATGCGGTCTGGCGGTGATGCGGTCTGGCGGTGATGCGGTCTGGCGATGATGCGGTCAGCCTCCGCGGGCGGAAAGTAGTCCTAAATACGTGGGGAGCCGGGGAAAATTCTTCCAGTGGATTCTGACCTAGTTCTGGTATCGATGATAGGAATGCACTGACCTGTATATGGGTATTTTCCATCCAGTCCATCTTCCGGATCCTTGTCTGACCTATATCCGGGTTGTCCCAGTGGTTACCTCATCCGGTGATTGAATGCATGTAATGACTTGTATCTTGGATTTTTCCATTCATCCGGGTCCTTGTGACCTTGGAGGGGGACTTATCCATCCAGGTCCTTCGGTGTTTTTCCATGATAGGAATGCATGTACTGACTTGTATCTGGGTTTCTTCCAGTCACGTGATCAAAGGTCAATAAGCGTGAGTGTGCCTGTGTATGACATGTGAATCGGGCGTGATAGCTGTCCTATATTCGGCTCCTCGGGCTGGGTCTTTGGAATGATAGACATGTATGTACTGACCTGTACCCTTTCATCTCATCTTTACATCCGGGTACAGATCACGATAGTTCAAGGTCATTTGAATGAATGATAGGCATGTACTGACTTGTATGTGATTTCCCGCGCACATCAAGTGTGACGTCTGCATAATGGAGCATTCGTGAACACTAGATTGCATCAACCTTACATTCGGGTACGGGACGGGACGGGGTAATTGTAAAAGTTTCTCCAGAAAAAATATGAAAAGCGGAACACGGACTTTATAGTGATACTTGAATACTGATCAGCGATACGGATTTGATATTTTTGGAACATCATGATGTCTTGCCGTCATCAATGAAAACTGTTGACCGCTTCTCTCTTGCAGGAAACAAGCCTATGTTTATGTATACTATGATTGTCTTTTTGAATTTGGTGCTAATACTGTTATATGGAATATGGAATAGGTCTTTGGATTATGGACGCGGATATTCTCTAATGGACGACGACTGAATTATAAATGACGGACCAGACGCTTGTAATTTACCCCTACAATAGACGAAAACCCCTATCAACCATATCCAAAAGGATCTAACATCGGTCCCGGGGCCTAAAAGGTCAATGAGAGTCAATGTACTGACCTGTATCATTGATTGAATAAAAGGCATGTACTGACCTGTATCCTTTCATCCCGCCCATCTTTACATCCGTGTCCTTCACTTATATTGACTCACATTTAGTAGTATAAAAGTGCATTTCGAGCCCTATTGACCTTGCGGCGCAATGCGCAGAGGATAGAATAGTAACAGTATATTGACTCACATTTAGTAGTATAAAAGTGCATTTCGAGTCCTATTGACCTTGCCGCGCAATGCGCGGACGAAAGGTCACCAGACTCACATTTAGTAGTATAAAAGTGCATTTCGAGCCCTATTGACCTTGCGGCGCAATGCGCAGAGGAGAGTATAGTAACAGTATATTGACTCACATTTAGTAGTATAAAAGCGCATTTCGAGCCCTATTGACCTTGTGGTGTAATGCGCAGAGGATTTGATCTTAGACGTATGGAATGCATGTACTATAACATCCGGGAGCATCTTCAGCATCTGAGTTTCCCAGTGCGTCGTCCCTCTGTCTTTACATCCGGGACCTCCTCAACATCCGGGCTTTCCCCGCTGGTTTTTTTTATCCGGGTTTTCCCCGGCCCGGTCGCATGCCTGCGCGGGTTAGCGGGCCGCACGCAGGTGAGATTACATCAAAATATTATATTGGTTCTACGTGTCATATTTTAGATATATGAAAAATATTGTTGAAACCGACGTTAAATTCAATTCACTCACTCACCCTGTACTATGTGCCTATACATGTAATCTGTTCATGTACATATTCTCTGTCAATGCACATGTTCCTTGTTCAAACTTTCGCGGGTACAACACAGTATCCTGATAACATATATATCATCCAACGCCAAGCTCAACGCTTCAACCCCTTGGTGAATTAAATCAAAAGCTCTGATTTTCAAGGAATTGTCACCTAATTCATTGGAAATGCAGTGACGCCCGTCAACGCCTTAACGCCCGTTTCAACGTCCGTCAACGTCCGTCGTTACGCCTTAACGCCCTAGCATAACGCATTGACGCCATGATATACAAAGATGGGAGAGGAAAACAACAACAAAGATGACAGACGAGAGACGAAGAAGAACAACAACAACAAGGACGAGAGATCACTCATTTTCCCCTCCATTATAACATACCCACGCTGGGGGAGTCGCGTTGGGTATGTTTACAATTCAAGAAGACTCTTGCCCAATCAGAGGACACCATTTGGCGCTGTATATGTCATATTCGTTCTTGCCCGTTAGATGTATTCTCGGCTGCTCTTGTCCAATCAGAAGTCGCCCTTTCAGAAAGTTCTATCTTTGCTCGGTTTGGCCTTAGCATCGTCTGGCAGTTCTGGATATTGACCGGGCAGCATGTCCTGAAACAATTGTTTGCGCATTCTGATCGCATTTTCCAGGACCTTGGCGGGTGGTAACCCCATATCCTCTTCCAAGTGACGCTTGTTCTTCATACTGGACCGTTTCGTGGGGTCGCCTTTCATTTCAAGCGGCAGCAGGTTATACCGCTTGTAGATGGCCTTGGCTGTTTTCCTGATGCAGGGCCGCATTTGGGTGTACGCCTGTTGTAAGCTATCCTGTCCGCCGTCTCCGATTACCGCAGCATAACTACGAATAGCTTCATCCACAATACGATCCCAGAAGGTAGGTTCTGCCTAACTTTCCTGGGACGTAGGCTGACTATCTGAGGTCAAGTTCTCCGTATCGACTTCTTGTGCCTCGGAGTCTTCAACCCCATGTATATTTTTCTCGTGTCGCATACTATCGTAACGTCTGGTGAACGTGCGCTCGCACTCAGAGCAAGTATAAGCCATATTGACGGCTGAATGTCGACTGTGCGTGTTTTGGCAATACACTTGCTTTTATAGAAAGTAACGCCCGTCAACGCTTAGCTTAACGCTTCAACGCCCTGGTAAACTAGCTCAGAAGCTCTGATTTTCATGGAATTGCCACCAATACATCGAAATGCAGTGACGCCCGTCATCACCCGTTTCATCACCCGCCAACGCCCGTCGTTACGCCTTAACGCTGTGGCATAACGCATTGACGCCATGATATAGACCGGAGAGAGAACAACAACAACAACAAGTTTTCATATAGCTTATTCTCCCCAATGTTACACCTACAGACTCTTGTCCAATCATTTGGCGCTGTATCTGTCATATTAGTTCTTGCCCGTTAGATGTATCCTCGGCTGCTCTTGTCCAATCAGAAGTCGCCCTTTCAGAAAGTTCCGTCTTCGGCCATGTTCCCTGTCCTCCGTTTGTTCTAATCGTCGTCGGGCAGTTCAGGACCACCGGGCGTTGACGCCCGTAAACTCCCGGTGGTGGTGGTAGCTCCCGTGGGGCGGAGTTTGGAGCTTTTGGAGCTCAGAGCTCCGAAGTGACGTCATCGTACGCATGTGTGTGTGCGCGCGTGTGTGTGTGTGTGCAGTGGATTTTACATCCGGGACCTTGTCAACATCCGGGTTTCCCAGTGGGTTTTCCCGTCGTTCCTCCGTCTTCCATCCGGGTACTGTGGTTTACAGCCGGGTCCTCATCTACAGTAACGCCCGTCAACGCTTCAACGCCCTGGTTATCTGGCTCAGAAGCTCTGATTTTCATGGAATTGCCATCAATACATCGAAATGCAGTAACGCCCGTCGTTACACCTTAACGCCCGTCTCAACCCCCGTCGTTACACCTTAAACCCCGTCTCAACGCCTTCATGCCCTATCTTTACGCCTTAACGCCCGTCTCAGCGCCTTAACGAGTGACAAAGGCGGCAAAACTGCTCACACACACCTATACCTGGTGCACCCGTACCCTGGTGTACCCTAAGCCCTACCGGTTCTAGGGTACAGGCTGCACCAGGCATGTGTGTGTGTGTGCGCCTGCGTACGATGACGTCACTTCCGAGCAACGTAGGGTTCAAAGGTCACTTTCGGTCACATGGTCAAAGGTCAGTTCCTGTCACGTGACCGGAAGTGCACTCAGACTGGTTAATCGTCCTCCAAATCCACTCGTTAAGGCGCTGAGACGGGCGTTAAAGCGTAAAGGCAGGGCATTGAGGCGTTGAGAGGTGGTTTAAGGCGTAAGGACGGGCGTTGAGACGGGCGTTAAGGTGTAGCGACGGGCGTTACTGCATTTCGATGTATTGGAGGCAATTCCATGAAAATCAGAGCTTCTGAGCTAGATCACCAGGGCGTTGAAGCGTTAAGCTAAGGGTTGACAGGCGTTACTGCAGATGAGGACCCGGATGTAAAACCACAGCACCCGGATGGAAGACGGAGGAACGACGGGAAAACCCACTGGGAAACCCGGATGTTGACAAGGTCCCGGATGTAAAATCCACTGCCCGCACACACACATACACACGCATGCCTGCGTTCACGTCACTACCGAGCTCTGAGCTCCAAAAGCTCCGAACTCCGCCCCACGGGAGCTACCAACACCACCAGGCGTTTACGCGCGTCAAAGCTCGGTGGTGGTGGTGGTGGTGGTGGTGTCTGTGCATATAAGAATTGAACAATATCCTGAACTGCCCGACGACGATTAGAACAAACGGATGACAGCGAACATGGCCGAAGATTGAACTTTCTGAAAGGGCGACTTCTGATTGGACAAGAGCAGCCGAGAATATATCTAACGGGCAAGAACGAATATGACAGATACAGCACCAAATGACGGCCTCTGATTGGACAAGAGTCTTATTGAATTGTAAACATACCCAACGCGGCTCCCCAGTGTAGGTATGATGTAACACTGGGGAGAATAAACTATTTGAAAACTTTTGTTGTTGTTGTTGTTGCGGTTGTTGTTCTCTCATCTGTCATCCTTGTTGTTGTTGTTGTTGTTCTCTCTCCGGTCTATATCATGGCATCAAGGCGTTATGCTAGAGCGTTAAACCGTAACGACGGGCATTGACGGGCGTTGAGACGGGCGCTGAGACGGTCGTTGACGGGCGTCTATGCATTTCCAATGAATTAGATGACAATTTCATGAAAATCAGAGCTTTTGAGTTGATTCACCAGGGCTTTGAAGCGTTGAGCTTGGCGCTGGATGATATATATATATTATCAGGATACTGTGCTGTTAATGCGAAAGTTTGAACAAGGAACATGCGCATTGGCAGAGAATATATACATCAACAGATTACATGTACAGGCACATAGTACAGGGTGAGTGGGTGAATAGAATTTAACGTCGCCTTCAACAATATTTTTAATATATCTAAAATATGACACGTAGAACCAATGTAATATTTTGATGTAATGTCACCTGCGTGCGGCCGGATAACCCGCGCAGGTATGCGGCCGAGCCGAGGAAAACCCGGATGAAAAAAACCAGCGGGGAAAGCCGGATGTTGAAGAGGTCCCGGATGTAAAGACGGAGGGACGACACACTGGGAAACCCGGATGCTGAAAAGGTCCCGGATTATAACACATATAAGGGAAGTGGGAAGAGGTGCCGACATACTGACTGAGTCACATGACTTCACAGTATAGTCTCCCGGTTAACCTATTCTAAAGCACATACCAAGAATCTAACGATTCGTGATATGTGTTGTATCTCAGGTACGCTTTTATTGTACCTGTTCATGTGGCAACTTGGATGATATGACCACACGGCCCCTAGCACCGGCATAAGCGGTATTAGATACAAATCTAGAGAGCTATGATGAAAATGCTCTGACAACTCGTATACCCAGTACATGCATTCCGTACGTCTAAGGTCTAATCCTCTGCGCATTACGCCGCAAGGTCAATATGGCTCGAAATGCGCTTTTATACTACTAAATGTGAGTCAATATACTGTTACTATACTATCCTCTGCGCATTGCGCCGCAAGGTCAATAGGGCTCGAAATTCAATTTTATACCACTAAATGTCAGTCTGGTGACCTCCCCTCTGCACATTGCGCGGCAAGGTCAATAAGGCTCGAAATGCGCTTTTATACTACTAAATGTGAGCCAATATACTGTTACTATACTATCCTCTGCGCATTGCGCCGCAAGGTCAATAGGGTTCGAAATGCACTTTTATACTACTAAATGTCAGTCAATATCAGTGAAGGACCCGGATGTAAAGATGGGCGGGATGAAAGGATACAGGTAAGTACAGGCCTTTCATTCAATCAATGATACAGGTCAGTACATTGACTCTCATTGACCTTTTAAGCACCGGGACCGATATTAGATGCTTTTGGATATGGTTCATAGGGTTTTTTTCCTATTGTAGGGGTAAAGTCCGTCTCCCGCTTTTTTATATTTTTTCTGGAGAAACTTTTACAATTACCCAGTCCCGTCCCCTACCCGGATGTAAGGCTGATGCAATCCAGTGTTCAGGAATGCTCCTTTATGCAGACGTCACACTTGATCTGCGCGGAAAATCACATACAAGTGAGTACATGTCTATCATTCATTCAAATGACCTTGAACTATAGTGATCTGTACCCGGATGTAAAGATGAGATGAAAGGATACAAGTCAGTACCTGCATGTCTATCATTCCAAAGACCCAGACCGAGGACCCGAATATAGGACAGCTATCACGCCCGATTCACATGTCATACACAGGCCAGTCACGCTTATTGACCTTTGATCACGTGAATGGAAGAAACCCAAATACAAGTCAGTACATGCATTCCTATCATGGAAAAACACCGAAGGACCTGGATGGATAAGTCCCCGCTCCAATGTCACAAGGAACCAGATGAATGGAAAACCTCCAAATGCAAGTCAGTACATGCATTCAATCACCGGCTGACGTAACCACTGGGAAATCCCGGATATAGTTCAGACAAGGACCCGGATGATGGACTGGATGGAAAATACCCATATACAGATCAGTACATGCATTCCTATCACTCGATACCAGAACTAGGTCAGAATTCACTGGAAAAATTCCCCCCGGGCTACTTTTTGTCCGCGGAGGCTGACCGCATCACCCCCAGACCGCATCACCGCCAGACCGCATCACAGCGGAGGACCTCGAGGTCAAAGGTTGGTGGAACTATAACGGGCTTGACGGCCTCAGAGGTCAAAGGCCGTGAATAGCCGCTTCCTATACTATAACATGCAGCGGCCACGAGACCGGCCTCGAAAGTAGGTCAATGGGAGTCAATATACTCTTTTTATACTACTCCTCCCCACTCTCCGCAATCAAGGATTGACACAATCACACCACAACTAATGTGCTTGTCTCTATTAAATACGACGTGATTTCTGATGACCGATGTCGATTGAAAATATTCTGCTTTCAAAATGGAGTGTTTTTGAATTACAGAAAAACATCTGCTGCGCTCGCAAAGACCTGCAGTCCACCTGTAGCTTCTCCATGGGTACCACCCCCGACTCCCAAGTAAGTTTGTTATGTCTAATAACTTTCATGGTAATTGAAATCAGAAAAGTGTGTCTAAACTGATAAAAATAGTCCAGTGTGGAACCAATTTAGTCCATATGACATTAATTGTTTGTATAGAATATAATGGCTTCCCTCTTTCGAATAGATAAAACTGCAAACCACCCACGAATTTCATTTCTATATTTTCCCGTACTTCATTTAGATACCCTTGAACTAAAGTTATATTTTGATATAATAAAATGGCAGATATGTTAGCTTGAAAACATTAGATTCGATTTGGTTCTAGGTGTCAGATTTCTGATATTAAATATTGAGATATTGAAAACCCACGATAAAATATATACGAAACATCCAAGAACAGACGGAGGCCCAGTTTCAAACTTCGGTCCATCTTGTTTTTACCTCACTTGTGACTCTGAGTGCTAACAATACAAAACGTGGGTATTCCTCTGTAGCTTTTTGTGTAGTATTATATAAATCAATTTTTGGCTTTACAAACGTAACACCTTCTGTTTTTCAACTGAGTCATGTACGCTCGCATTGGCTAGACACTCTTCTGTTCGGTGGGATTTTCTTCAGCATTTCTCTGTGTTGCCTCGTATATGAAGGTCACAACCGAAATGCGAAGAGTTACGTAGCCAATGACGCTTCTTAATGTTATTGACTGACAGCTGGCGATTTTAACCAATGGAATTGCATGAAATCAGTTTCTTCTGGTCGAGTTTCCCCATTCCCAGTGTCCTTATTTAGAATGTGATTAGGTTATTTAGAAGCCCCGAATGTAAGGCTCATCACATAGGGACGGGGTGTTTACTAGATAGTTATAGTTTGTGTCAAAGGCCGGGCGACCTCATTCTTTCCACCATTGTTGACAGTGACGCACGCGGCAACTGAGAGTTCATAATCCGTTAAGGAAGAAACAACAGCGGATGTTCAATAGAAACAAATGGTTACTCCTGCCAAACCTGCTCTGTCAATTATTCCTGCGCATTGAAATATTTTAAGGAATACTTTTTTTTTTTCAAGATAAGCATTTTGCACATTCCCCATTTAAACTCAGTCGCCCATCATTTTCTGAAGATATCTCTTGTTTTGTATGTGGATGTAAATAAATATACATCAACCATTGTGAATTTGTCAGAGTAAATGGTTGTGTCCCCAGCTTTGATTCATAAGGCTGAGTTAGATGTACTCTCTCTCTTAACTTTATTCACAACAGGTGCGAGCTTAGCCACTGCAAGAATGCGAAAGCCGAACGTGTTCTAACACACGCAGGCTGTAAGGTGATCCTACCGACGAATTTGTTCACTATCGTGTGCGATCAGGACAACCTGTAAGTACCGGTGCATGTAGAGTAGAACCCATTCAATCGCATACTGCTTAATTGAAAATTCTGCTTAATCGAATGGGTTCTGAAATGACAAATCCATCATTAGCCTCATATACATAGGTCTGGTTAAAATGCATACAAATATTCCTGGATTTAGGGTATGCAATTGAGAGATTTCCACTGTAGATGCATTTGGGTACCGGTACCCTACATCATCATGTAGAAGTTCAAAAGAGTAACCAAATGGAGCAGATCTTAAAATGAAAGTGCTGTACTTAACAGTTGGAGGAGTGGCAGCATGTACGAGTTGTCACAGCGAAACAGCTCACCAATTACCAGTATACGAGTTGTCAGAGCATTTCCATCATAGCTCTCTAGATTTGTATCTAATACCGCTTATGCCGTTGCTAGGGGCCGTGTGGTCATATCATCCAAGTTGCCACATGAACAGGTACAATAAAAGCGTACCTGAGATACAACACATATCACGAATCGCTAGATTCTTGGTATGTGCTTTAGAATAGGTTAACCAGAAGACTATTCTGTGAAGTCATGTGACGCAGTTAGTATGTCGGCACCTCTTCCCACTTCCCTTATATGTGTTGTAATTATATTTGTAATACTCACAGAAAGTGTCAAAGAAAGTGTTATATCCAACATTCTATAACACTTGTGTCTATAACAACTGGCTAACTGTGCATTTATTGAGTGTTTCAGCACAGTTGTGTGAAATGTACATGTACCAAGTGCGCAGGTGTTCATTTGGGAGATTCTATTTCACAAATTCATACAAGTCAAAATCGAATAAGACAAACGAATAAATTACATTATGGAATTTCTTTCTCAAGTTCAACTGTTGTTTCCATCGTGAAATTGATTAACGAAGCGACAAAAACAGACCTATATCCACGTATGTTCCACAAATCCTGACTCAGCTGACAGAATCACTCCCATTTGAGACACCAGATACACTCCTCCACTGATATTGGCACGATGCCAACCTTGACGGAAGCATCATGCCATTATCAGTGAACCAGTTTTTTTTTCAACAAAGAGGAGAAAGGATGTCAATATTTACCATATTTTTTCAACCTTTCATTATAATCTTTGTTTATAATTTGGATAGTGCAATAGAATAGAAATAATATATTTATAGGCGTGCTCAATGGTTATTTTACGCACGGTTAGTTTGAGAAAGTTTATATATTTCGGGACGCGGGCTTCGCCCTTGCCCTTAAACATAAACTTTACCAAACTAACCGTGCGGAAAATAACCGTTGAGCACGCATATGAAAACATTATTTCTTAATCGTAGTGCTGTATCAGGAGCAGTACAACATTTTACAAGTGTTATATGTCTATTATATAATAATATGTTAAGTACAACTCTGATTTTAAGAGTGTATCAGCAGTTTGATTAAAACACAATCGTAAAGTATGTATCCCACAGTTAAGGGAGAAAAGCGGAGAGTTTCATTCTCTGCTTAGTTTCAGAATTCAACAGGAACTCTTTAAGCAAAACTAGAGCGAAATTTCACTCAAGTAGGAGTGGAAATTCATCCCACTCAAGCACTGAAGTGAAAATTTTCACTCAGGTTGTGCGATTTCCACTCAAGTGGAGTGAGTTCAACCTGAGCGGAATCAATTTTACTCGAGTTGTCAACTAGACAGAGACGCTAACATTAAATGATCGATTTTTCTCATTCCATTATTGCACAAATTTTATCAGAAACACTTTTCATTTATCGAAAAGTATTCTGTCTCGTCCTCTGGTATTCGGGATGCTTATTTTTGTAATAAAAATTATTTTATTTGGTAACAAATGTTCAAAATAGATATGGCTTGCCCAGTAAATTTTACTTCACCACAGGGCATGAGTTTCCACTTGGAATTCGGGGTTAACCGTGAGCACCGTGTCGTTGTAAGCGACGTTAAACCCTATTCACTCACTCACTCACTCACTCGTTGTACCACGGCCGGTTTCTGTATATTAGCTATAGTATAATAGCTACTCACTTGCCTTGAAGCTCTCCCGTACGCGTATTCGTTTCATACCAGTGAAATTGAACATTCTGGTCGCGCAGTTATTATTAGCTTTGGGCTTCGTAAGACAAGCTTCTTTTGAAATAATGGCGCGCAATGAAAAAAAAAGAAGACGTGGAAGGAAGCCGAATCCGTCTTCCTTCACCTAAAATCTGCGATCGAATTCCGATCTCCGCCATGTTCTCCCTAATTACAACACATATAAGGGAAGTGGGAAGAGGTGCCGACATACTGACAGTCACATGACCTCACAGTATAGTCCTCCGGTTAACCTACTCTAAAGCACATACCAAGAATCTAACGATTCGTGATATGTGTTGTACCTCAGGTACGCTTTTATTGTACCTGTTCATGTGGCAACTTGGATGATATGACCACACGGCCCCTAGCACCAGCATAAGCGGTATTAGATACAAATCTAGAGAGCTATGATGGAAATGCTCTGACAACTCGTATATTGGTAATTGGTGAGCTGTTTCGCTGTGACAACTTGTACACTGGAAATTGGTGAGCTGTATCGTCGTCAGATGAAAATGACGGCATTTAACACAGAAGACTAGTCTGTAAGGCCCGATGTCGACCCAGCATTAACTTCCCACAAATGCCAACATATATCGAAGACCAAAAGGTCTGTACAGGGGGCGGGCCTCGGGGACGAAACGTCCACCAGCAGAATCTCGCCATATACAGGTAAAATTACAACACATATAAGGGAAGTGGGAAGAGGTGCCGACATACTGGCAGAGTCACATGACCTGACAGTATAGTCCTCCGGTTAACCTACTCTAAAGCACATACATGTACCAAGAATCTAACGATTCGTGATATGTGTTGTATCTCAGATACGCTTTTATTTTACCTGTTCATGTGGCAACTTGGATGATATGACCACACGGCTCCTAGCATCGGCATAAGCGGTATTAGATACAAATCTAGAGAACTATGATGGAAATGCTCTGACATCTCGTATATTGGTAATTGGTGAGCTGTTTCGCTGTGACAACTCGTACACTGGAAATTGGTGAGCTGTATCGTCGTCAGATGAAAATGACGGCATTTAACACAGAAGACTAGCCTGTAAGGCCCGATGTCGACCCAGCATCAACTTCTCACAAATGCCAACATATATCAACGACCAAAATATCTGTACAGGGGGCGGGCCTCTGGGACGAAACGCCCACCAGCAGAATCTCGCCATATACAGGTAAAAACCGATTTCCGATTTTCCGATTGCCCCAACTAGTGGCGTCATATTCGGTATGGGAATGGATAGGCGTACGGCATAGCCACGAGGCAAGCGAGTAACTATGATACTACTTTATAAATAAGGTTCTGTACCGGTAATAGATTTCCTTTTCATTTAAAGGGACTGTGATGTGGGACTGTGTGGAATCCACGGCAAGTGCACGGAGAGCTCCCCCCATTTCGCCTGGTCCCTTATGTGGTGCCCGAATTTTGAATACGTTTGCGGCTGGATCAAGGTCTTCCTGAATTGTTGCTGCAAATGTACAACAAAATGACCTCTACCAGCCTAAACTTGAGCAGATGCCAGCTTCCATCCCCTTCTCTATCAACCAAAATTTCTTTGAAACTATACATGAAAAGACCTAAACCGTGATGACGTTTCATCCCTCTTTCATTCGCGTGATGAACTGTGCATCCATTCATCAACATGGCAGGTCTGGTGACGGTTTATCCCTCTATCAAGCACGTGATGAATTAGCATTGTCAACGCACTGTACTGGTGCCCGCAAGCCCTGAATCCTTGTGTAACCCGACGCACCAAATAAAAGGCTTACAAGATGGCCGCCGTTGACAACTAAATTGACGTCGTCTTACATAAGGGAGATGGCAGGTTAATTGAGTAGGGTTATTATGATCCCCCACCCCCATTTGTCATGAAGTAGGCCTACATTGCATCACAGTATAGAAGTGGGATGAAGCGTCATTGTGTTGCATTATAATCCCCACCTGTCATTTAATTTTCATGTATGTACATTGCATTATAGAATAGAAGAGGGATACAACGTCATCAGATTTTAGGTCTATTGTATTGTTTCCCACATGTCAGATAACACCAAAATTATTAGATAACAGAGAAAAATAACCAGATAATTGGATTTACAACTCTCTTGGATTTTTGGATAATTTTTCATTTCCTGTTTAATTAACAAAAATAACGGTTCGTTGTCTTTCTAAGGCTTCCCTATCTATTCCCAGGTTGTTCCTATGAATTGACATGGTTGTCGTAGCAACAAATTTAGTTCTGTTCGAAAAATATATTGCAAAGTGCTCCAGCAACGAACATATGGTTTTAGTAAATCAAAGATTAGATTAACCCTTAATCATGCGAAAGTCTAATCTTTCCAATTTTAAAATGTACCTGGGACTCGTGTATCCACCTTAAGTGAACTAATGAACGTTTGATATCCTGACCTAAATTGACCTAAAGTTTGTAGGTATCCTTTTGTAAGACAAATGCTTTGTCGTCTATTTTTATGTGTTTCATTTTCCTTTCAATGATCCCTTGGTTCTCGTTCAAAAATACTTTTTAATGAAAATAAAACAAGCTGGGCATTCTAAGATATTCTGTGTTCTAGATTATATTTCAGCTCAGGGTCTGCCCTCTTATGCAACATCTGTGCAACACAGTGAAACCTGTATATGCAAACACTGGGCGGTAAACGCTTGTGTCCAGAGTTGTTTCGAAGCCGTAGATCTCGATATCCGAGAAATAAGGTTATTGTTTTGCTAGTGGAGGTCGCCAATGTCAATGAGATTAGAACTGCTACCTGGTCCCGGAGCCTGCCAACTTTGAGACTGCCTATTGTTTTGGCAGGCACGCAGGCCTTTTAGGGAAATCACACCGGCGGGATGCTCCGGCACGGAAAGCTGAGAGGGTTCTTCAGAGTTTTACTTTTTGACTTCTGACTTCCGACTTCCGACTTCTGACTCCCAACTTCCGACTTCTGACTTCTGACTTCCGACATCTGACTCCCGATTTCTGACTTCCGACTTCTGACTTCCGAATTCCCACATCTGACTCCCGACTTCCGACTTCCGACTCCCGACTTTTGACTTCCGACTTCCGACATCTGACTCCCGACTTCTGACTTCCGACTTCCGACATCTGACTCCCGACTTCTGACTTCCGACTTCCGATATCTGACTCTCGACTTCTGACTTCCGACTTCCGTCATCTGACTCCCGACTTCTGACTTCTAACTTCTGACTTCAGACTTAGGATTTTTTTGCTTTTATAATGCATTACATCTTAAATTATGAAACATGGAATAACAGTATACCATTATTATGACATCTTGTGCTTGAAAAGCTGATTGCATGTGTTTTTAATAATCAGATAACCATTGAAGTTTATTTTCAGTTGTGTTCTGATTATTAAATTGCGATAAATTCTAATGTAAATCGAAATGCCTTACGTCACAAGACAAAGGCGTCTCAATTACATAATATAATTGCACAATTTGATACATTGCGCCTTTTCCACATTAATCTTTGGGCAAAGCTGTCTTGTCCCAGTTGCGGCGACAAGTGCACAGCACGTGGGACACCGCGTGAGCTCCGGTTCGTTCTCATGATGTTTATAACACGGAGCGGGTTTTTCATCTATACCTGGTGTAAATATGATAATATGGATCAAATACAATAAAGAACCAATAAGCTTACATTTATGATAATTTTGGCAACTTAAGGTTGAAAATGTACCAGTTGTTATCGATTAAAATATATTCTGGGTTAACCCTATCTGGCCTGGGCTTTTTGGGTCCTGTCCAGGGGGCAAATTAAAAAAAAATGTGGTAGCGTAATATGCCACAGATAAACGGGACTCAATTACATAAAATATTTGCACGATTCTATTCAAAACATTATCGAATAATATAGTATGATAATTTACATCAATGCGACAAGGGGCTGTCAATATATTTATTGATTATTCAAATATTATGTACGATATCCTGATTTTCTAGATGCTAGGACGCAAAAGAACCTAAGCCTAATGTTGTCAAGCCCAATCATATCATAAGATTATACCATCACTCTCAAATATATATATATAAATAATATAAATATTTGTTTGTATCACGGGATTTTATAGTTCCCTCATCTGGCTTCTCCAAACCTTGAATAGTCTTGATCATTTTGATTACTTAAAGGGGAACTCAAATGGAAAATCTAAACTTCTGTGGGGGAGATACATGTATGTTGTTACCATATTTTTCTGACAATTTTTTTTCTTTAACATTTTTTTTTGCGTGAAAACATTTCTCGTGGTTGATGAGAAGCTTTCTGGAACCGGTAAAAATTTGGTATGCAAATAAGCTATTGGTGAGTTGATTAGATAGACAAATACGAATATTTAAGATTCTGACACATTTGCAGTCAACTTGTGTAAGGAGGTGTGTTAGTTGAAATGAAGTTTTGATAAATATGAACCGCGTGAGTACTCCTTTGTTACTTCATATTTGTTAATAAGATATCATAATCCATGCAGTTCCCAAATAAAGCCCTTTATAATATGTTGATATGTCATGAGAACCGTATTTCTATAAATACTTACAACTGTTTAGAACTAGTTTTCATGATGCTGTAAATAAGCAACATTACAAAGAAAGACATTAGACACATAGCTTTGTGACAATTCCAGTATAATGTAGCCATTATCTCGAGTTTATTTGGTGACATCACCTAATCATTTGCAATAAATTTCATCCATTGCAGATTTAAACTTCAAGCCCAATGTCTCTGTAACCGTGGCCTAAAACTGGACCTAGAACATCGGGGCTCCCTTTTAAATTGCCAGTACTAGTAATAAGAAAGTCCAAAGCGCAAAGTCACAGACAGAATTATGGGTATAATTATCATATATGTAAAGGTAAAGTTGCAAGGGGTGAATGGTTGTCCAAAACTCTGAAGTCGGAAATCAGAAGTCAGAAGTCGGAAGTCAGAAGTCAGAAGTCGGAAGTCGGAAGCAAGATTTTTGAAAAGTGAATTATGTTCATAGAAACAAATATGGCCTCCCCCCTAATTATTTTCTTACCCCTTGAGCTAGGGGATTGAAACTTGCCATACTATATCCTTGGGTCACGCTCTACCAGAAAATGTAAAAAAATCCAAGATGGCCGCTTTGATGACGTCACAGTGACGTCATCTTCAAAAACGGCATTTTTTTGGTCGATTTTTCGGTCAGATTTTTCCGAATTTTTTATTTATGCAATTTCTCCGCAAAAACAGCATGACAAATTAGTAAATATTAATGTGATGTGAAATAAAATAGTTTTTGTCCACTTTTCATCGCAGAAAAGCAGAAATTTTGAAGAAATATGACAAAAAACATCACTTTTCTGGGACCCCACATGGCCGCCATCTTGAATTTACCCATGATCCTCTCCTCAGGGGTCATGCAAATAGGCTCAATTGACCCCAATATGATAAGCTATGAAGTCACGGAGTTTGGTGGGGGGGGGGCATTTCACCTCCCCCCCCGGCCAGGTAGGGTTAATAAACAGAACATAGCTCAAGATGAACGGTTGATTATTATAAGTAGCAGCTTTTCAAGCACAGTATGCCATAATAATGGTACTGTGTTATTCCATGTTTTCATATTTTACGATATAATGCATTATAAAAGGAAAAAAAATCCTACGTCGGAAGTCAGAAGTCCCCTCTCGGCTTTCGTAGGGAGGGGGGGGGGATGGGGTGATGAGCACGATGCAATGTACAATTTTATGGCGTTGAAATTCAATTCAATTCCATTCAAATTTATTTCACAAAAAAAACATAATTCAGTTGTTACAATATATTATAATGGCGGGATGAAAACCCCAAGGGGCTTGTTTTATCCCAGTATAAGGTTCTAAAATATCCATTTAATTCCGGTGAAGTTTAATAAAATAGACTTTGATCACCAAAGAATATATATATATATATAAAATAAACACATAACGACAAATGAACACAAACATACATGTATATTGTGGCACACAGTATCCAGGAATACTGTATCCCTGGTTGATTTACGATTCCAGTTTCCACGAGATACTCACAACTGATACAAAACATTAAGTCAATTACAATACGAAAGTTCCGCACAATAAATAAGTGTTAATCCACGACTTGAATAGCGAAGCGAAAGTACAAGATTTCAGCGGAGATGGCAGTTTGTTCCAAATCCGAGGACCCTTTATTTTCGTGCTATAAAACGATAAGTCGGAAGAATAGAATTGCCGATAAAGATTGAAATGTGACTGCCTGGTCGAATAACGATGTATGGATGGTAGTTTACTGAAATACATGTATGTGAGAATATTGACTAAACAGTGATCTAGTGTGTTCATATTTTCCAGAAAACGTAATCAATCTAACAGCACTTTTCTGTAATATCACTAGGGGCCTGAGATGGATGAATACCAATCGAAGCGTAATTATGATACATTTAATTGAAATTAATCGCTATGCAAAGAGAAACTACATATAGATCAAATTTCAGATAAACAAGAATGAATGAACGAATATGGAAGTCCTATATAAGTCATACATATGTATTCCTGATCATAAGAAAATTAGTGCTGAAATATGGAATTTGTTGATCAAGTGGCGTGACGTCTTTTCCGGTCACGTGACTTCCTGGTCGAAAGTTCACTTCCGGGTCAAAGCTCACTTCCGGACCAAAGTCACTTCCGGTCTCGTGACTGCACAGCAAGAGTTATCTGTCCCTAAATAAGGCCGTGCGCTTCAGTTACTTCAATGTTTAGTCCAATGGGCAATAAACTCGTGGACAATTGCTATATGGAGTGTGGCAACTTGTTTTCTCTGTCTCACGCTGGAGAATACAATAGCCATGGGTTCGTGGCCATGGGTTGACTTTTCCTGGAAAGTTTCGACTACTCATGCGCAGTGAATAGGTGGACGTTTTGGGGTCTAAGGGAACAAATATTGGTCCGACTGTGTCGTGTGTGGTAGCAAAGTGAAGCTCTCGCGGGGCACCACCCGACTGGACTGATGTGAAGTGGAAGTAATGCTATGGCGCACATGCGCAGGCAGGGAATTCTGGGAAAGGGCACTTGAATGGACGTTTTGGAGTTGGGGTCGACCATCCGTGGTCCGAATGGATCGTGCGAGGTATCATAGTGAAGCATGGTGGGGAATAGTCCGACTGGACTGATCTGTAGGTAAAGTAGTGTTATGACGCGCATGCGCAGGCAGGGAATTTTGGGGAAAAGGCACTTGGTGGATGTATTTGGGTCTAGGTGGGTTAATTGGGAGGGTATCCATGTGAATCGATTTTCGAGGCCGATCAAGTAATTTGTGGGTGCATGCAAAATTTTCCCTGGAAAACATCCGGAAACACGGACTCTACTCCTAAAATACGGAAAACCCCTATCAACCAGGTCTAGATGAGCTGATATCGGTTCCCAGTGGATCGTGACCTGCCGAGAGGTGCAGGGTGGGATAGCGCGTGAATGTAAAAAAAAATCACAGAAAAAAAGTGGAAAACGGAATTTACACCTGGTGAATCGTAGAAATGGGAATTTTGTTGTTAATGACGTTGTGTAGTCTCTCAATTTCGGGAAGACCGCACTACGGTGGCCTAATGGTTAGAACATCGGCCTCATAAGCGCAGGCCCGTAGCCAAGGGGTTAGGGGGTTCTTGGTTCGGGCGAACCCCCATTTCGGAAATATTATATATTTGTCTCATATAAATGCCCTTTTCAAACTGAAGCTAACACCCTATTTGTCCCTTTTCCCATACAGCGAACCCCATGATATGCCCTTTTGGAATGAAGGCGAACCACTCCTCAGTAAATCCTGGCTATGGCCTTGAAGCGGTAGGTACTGGGTTCAATCTCAGGCATGTCGAGACTTGACATTGACTTGGCTACGCAGGGACATTTTCTGGGAAAAATCCTGTTCTATCTATAGACCATGTCGGGTAGAGCCAGATTGGAGTGAAACACGTACACGCACTGATGTGTAGTAGAGAAAGGGGATCTTCGGTGGTGCTGAATATGTCCCAGGCACTTCAAGGGCACTTCACAGCAATACATGCAGAAAGAGAAGGGCTGCAAGGAATCAGACAAATATAGTATTGTAACCTTTTTGGATTTATCGAAAGCTTTCAAACCAGAACATTATAATTTTCAAGGAATTACAAACATATGGTTCAAGAGCTTTTTATCCTCCAGCTATTTATCCCACGGTTCGTCAAGTTCAATGAATCCTCATCGTTCTTCAGCTCTGTAAGCTGTGGTGTTTCGCAAGGCACTATTTTCGGACCGATACGGTTTTTACTTTATATAAACGACATTGATCAGTCCACCCATTTCCTTGATATCTTCCTTTCGCTGATGACACCAGTGTCATTTTTGAAGGCACAGACTATACGAACCTTGTTACAACCATGCCGCACGAATTATAAAATCTGCAGATATGGTTTTAGTGTAATAAACTTTCTTTAAACAAAAGCAAAACTAAATTCATGTTTATAAGGCCAAGTAAATGTTGCAATAAGAACGTCCAGAGATTAACTATTAACGCTGAAACGATTGAACACGTAGAAGGTTTTGAATTTTTATGAGTCTACATTAACAATAAGCCTAATTGGCTGATTCGTGCATCAGAAATTGCCAAGAAACTTTCTAGAAATATTGGCGTTATGAATCACATCAAACACAACGTGAATAAGAAAACTGTATTCATTTGATCTTATTCTCTATTTTTCCCGTATCTGTCCTACTGCAGCCTTGTATGGAGCATTTACCCACACAACCGACCTTAACACGCTAGATATCCTGCAAAAACGAACAATTCGCACATTAATCTTATCTGAAAGACTATGACACACTTAGCCCTGGTTTAATCATCTCCGAATCCTGACGCTGACGAAACTTAATGATTACTTAGTTTTGCGACTTATCCATAAGTTCATCAACTATCCTTCTATTTTGCCGCCTAACTCCCAGAGACACTTCGTCAGAACATCACATGTACATCGCTATGTCACTCGCAATTCAGATATTAATTTATACCGACTGTTTTTTTTCCTCCAATTTGTTACTGTTTTCAGCAAAAAAAATAAAGGTACAAGACTGTGGAACAAATTACCTACACGATTGAAAAGAACAAATTCTATTTCTCTTTTTAAGTCTCATCTCAAACTTCATCTCCTGTTGGGTCAGCAATGAACTCCAATCGTACATTACATTTTCAGATCGGGGCGACCGTGAAGAGTATTTTCGTTCACCTGTTTCTAACGCAAGTCGACATCATCGTTTCATGAACATTACCACTTACATTCCCAATCTAAGTGATGGACATACAATACAACGGGTGAGTGAGTGAGTGAGTAGTAGGATTTAACGTCGTTTTTAACATTTTTTCAGTCATATCACGACGATGCCTACATGTGCCCGAACACGGGTGTCCACAGTTGCTATTATCCTGAACACTGATCAGCCCAGCCAGTACACCCGGTCACCCATCGAAGTATTGGCTGAGCTCCACGTTGCTTAACTTCGGCGATCTGACGAGAACCGGTGTACCCAACGTGATACGCCACACAACCTATCATTCGGGATATAAAACGCCATCTGGGGTTTTAATCCCGCCATTTATTTCTCGAACTCGTTCAATCACTCAAATCTGATTTTACACACTTAATTATTTCTATATGTATTCTGTATTTGCGTATATTATAATTGAATTAGTGAATAAATTGAAAAATTGAAGAGGAATCCCCACGCAACGCCTTAACGCCTATCTTAACTCCCTGGCAGACGCATCGACGGCTGCCACTGTCCAACCAGAAGCTGTAATATTCGCTCTTGCCCAGTAGAGTTAGACCGGGAGTGACATGCGCCTGCGCAATCGGGAGTATTAGATAAAGGGGAATTTCGGTGGTGCAAGGGAACGCGTTTGGGGAAGATGTGGGCCTTTTTCGATCTCTCTACCTGGTAGAGTTACGGGTGTGTGTGTGGGTGTGTGTGGTGATGGTGTGTGTGGTGATGGTGTGTGTGGTGGTTGTGGTGTGTGTTTGTGTGTGGTGATGATGGATGTTTGCGGTGGTGACCGTGGTGGTGGATGAACGCCCGTCCTCACGCGGTGACGCCCAAACGTTTTAACGTCTTCTATGTCTAGTCTCAGAATATCTTAACGCCATGATGCAGACAGTTGAGAGTAAGAAAGATCAAGACGTTCACAAGTTTTCATCTAGTTCCCCTTCATCACAACATACTCGTGCTGTGAGAGCCGCGCTGGATACGTTTACAATTCAAGTACATGTACAATGTATGCTCTTGTCCAATCAGAAACCGCCATTTGATGTTGTATTCGTTAGATGTATTCCCTGCTGCTCTTGTTCAATCAGACGCCATCATTTGATGTTGCGCCAACCTTCGGACATGTTCGCTTTTGTCCGTTGATCGTATCCCTAATCATCTGAACATCAGCTGTGCATGTCGACGCCCGCCGTAAACGGAAGTGAGGTCATCACCGGAACCGGCGTCATGTCGTCATCACCGGAAGTGGCGTCATGGTCATGGTGACAAGTTCGCTCACCAGGCGGTAGTCACGTATCCTCTTCCAAATGACCTCATCAGCGGAAGTTTTGTTTTTTTAAATATTTTTATTCATTTTCAATGTAATTCTCTTACACACTTATACACCCATTATACATTGTATGACAACAAAGAGCGCTTAACAACGATTGCATAATACAATTTCTCTTATTTTGAAAAATAAACATATGTACATATCAATATATTTCCTCTCTTTATACTACAGTGTTACACTTTCCTAAGCTCTTCTGTTGTGCGTTGTCATTGTGTCACTTTCTCTACCATTCCTCACACACTCCTCTCACATCAGCTCTCACAACGTTCTAAAGTAATTTTCGAAAAGACACCATCTTTTGTTGAATTTATACATTGTCTGTGTTATGCTTGCGATATATCGTTCTGCCTTGCAGTGACTATAGAAAATATTCAATAGAGCCTGTATATTAAGTTTTTTGGATTCGGACTTGTTAATAATATATTTCTTAGTTAACAGCATAAGCGTGTTGAGAGCACATTGATCTTTATCCCATCCCAATATTATTTTGTCTGAAGTAATGTGCCCTCTCAGCTTAGCCGTTTTTGAAAGCCATTTTTCTAGATCCCCCCAAAGCATTTTTGCATTTAAACATTCTATTAGTAGGTGTTCGATGGTTTCAATATTTTTTCCACAGCGTTCACATTTATCATCTTCGGCATAGCCTATTTTGTGTAGAAAAGATTTTGTTGCCACTATTCGGTGTAGAATTTTATATTGAATCTCTCGTAATGATGTGCATTTAGTACAGTGGATAATTGAAGAGTGTACATTATCGCAGTGAATTTTGTTTTTCATATTGAGATATATTGAGATCATCAGCGGAGTTGACATCATCGTACCTCTGCACACGCGCCTGATGGTACACCGCGTATCCTATAGACCGTAAGGCACACGGTATACCAGGGTGCGGGTGTACCACCAGGCGCGTGTTCAGGCGTGCGATGAAGTCAGTTTCGGCGATGACGTCAGTTCCGGGGATGACGTCCTTTGGTCGAGGATACGAGATTACCGCCCAGTGAACGGACTTGGAGGCGATGACGCCACTTCCGGTGATGACGGCATGACACCACTTCCGGTGATGACATCAATTTCAACAAGGGTCAAGGGCCAATAGTCATAGCATGTATGTGTGATTTCACGGTTGACAATGCGTTAAGGCGTTACGACAGCGCGTCAAGGCGTTACGATAGGGCGTTAAGATATGGCGTTAGGATAAGGCGTTAAGGCGTTGATACTGGCGTTCAGGCATTAAGATAGAGCGTTATGGCTTTGAGACGGGCGCAAAGACGTTAAGGTGGGCGTTAAGGCGTAACGACGTGCGTTGATGATCACTGCATCTCGATGAATTAGTGTCAATTCCATGGAATATGTAGATTCATCAGTGCTTCCGGGCTATTTCACCAGAGTGTTGAAGCTAGACGTTTGAGGGCGTTATCGTTTTATGTGCATAGAAGCAAGTGTATCCCAAAGACGTGCACTGCTGACGTTCAAATGATTAGAGATACGTCCAATTGACAAACGCGAACATGGCCGAATGTTGAGGCAACACCAAATGGTGGCTTCTGATTGGACAAGAGCAGCCGGGGATACATCTACCGCACAAGAACGAATATGACAGATACCGCATCAAATGGTGGTTTCTGATTGCACAAAAGCGTACTTGAATTGTAAACATACCCAGCGCGGCGTATGATGTGATGGAGGGGATAATAAACTATATGAAAACTTATGAACGTGTTGATCTTTCTTTCCCTCAAGTGCCTTCATCATGGCGTTAAGGTATTATGGGACTAGGTATGGGAAATTTTAAGGCGTTAGGGCGTCACTGCGTTAAGACGGGCTCTCAGCAGCGCCACCATCGCCACCATCACACACAGAAACACCACCACCGCACCAAAACACACCATCACCAACACGCACACACACACACACACCGGTGACTCTATCAGGTAGCCAGATAGAACCATCTTCCCCAAACGCGTTCCTTCACACCTCGGAAACTCCGCTTTCTCTACTACTCCCGAGTGCGTAGGCGCATTCCATTCTCAATTGTCCATGAGTGTGTTGTCCATTGGGCCTAACATTGAAACGACTGATGCGTATCTTTGGTTTTATTTCGGGGCAGATAACTCTTGCTGGTCCGTCGCGTGATCGGAAATTATCTTGGCCCGGAGGTGACCTTTGACACGGAAGTCAGGTGACCGGAAATGTCGTCAAACGATTCGCATATTCAGGGACAGATAACTCTAGGCGTGCAAAAATCCTAATGAATAAGGATTTTATACACTACTTGTCTCCTTCCTTCCTATGGACAGACTCACTTCAAGAATTATTCTTGAATTCACATACTGTGATGACTAGATTTCCGCGGTAATGTTGGTTTCACAACTTTAGATGCATCTCAGAGTGATATCTTAACATTGAATCAAACAGATTTTGCCAGTAACGCAATTTTCACTACAAGCATTGATGCATCTCAAAGTGACGTCTCAACATTGAATCACACAGATTTCTTACACGTTAAAAGCTGACATCTCAAAGTAGCATTTCAGCATATCGAAAATATGGTTTAGCGGGGAATCGCAGCTACGAATTCGTAAATTATCTGAGATTATCATTTGCTATTCAGATAATATAGTGTCTTCCTCCGACCTCGAAAGTAAAAATCTCAAAGTTTGTTGCTGCAAATCTATACTACTTCGCTGAGATTATCAAGTGCTAATCCAGACATTTAGCTTATATTTTAAAATTGAACTCTACACAATTTCTGAGATTATAATGGTGCTAATTACATAAAAAGATCAATTTAGGTCTTTAAAAGCGTCTGGTTAATATTCTCAAAGATGCTATTTAGCATCATGTTGAAACATAAAGATAATGAAAAGCTGTTCTATGTGACAAGCTGGACAGCTACAATTTCAGTATATTGGTATATTGCCAAAAGGATCTGCCGAAGCGGTATACATATTATTATTTCGTTAATTTATTCGTCATAGTGATTCGTCCATTCTCGGTCATTTCAGTTGATTCATCAAAATTGTAGTTACCACGCTTTCGCGATTTGACCTTCCCAATTATTGCAGTGAATCCAAGGAAAAGTCCACTAAACAGAGAAAAGGATCCCAGGATGTGCATAGGAATCTGATATCCTCCAGTGGAATCTCTTAGCCAACCTAAAGAGAATAGAAAATAAGACCATAAAGTAATAATAGAATTGGAAGTTATATTGTGAATTATGTTGCTTGCTGCCATGCAGTGAAGCTTAGAAAAAGACAATAATAGTATACATAAACATAGGCTAGCTTCCTGCAAGAGAGAAGCGGTTTTCAATGATGCCGGCAAGACATCATGATGTTTCAAATTATCAAAAATCCTTATGGCTGATCAGTATTCTTAATCCATATGATTTATCTCAGTCACGCTTTGATTGTGACTGTTCATACGAGCACCATGAGGATCTTAAAGTACATGGGTGCATAAGGCTCCTAGCCCCGGGTTAAGCGGAATTGGACACAAGTTACGACGCCATAGATCTTGCACGCGACGCTCGTATTTTTCTATCAGCATGCGGTATGTATCGCCAAATTTGAGAAACTTTGAGTGGAGGCGCTTGGTGGTAGAGCCCTGTTTTATAAGTTTCTGCAACAATGTTTTGTGACGTTAATTAAAATCGTCACATTTAACACAAGATCTAGCAAATGCTAATAGGCGAGGTATGTATACGCCATATGCAGGTCCCACTGGAATATTACTGTCCAGAAAGGCATAGTTTACGATGTCGAAATTGTAATCATCTCTTTTGTCATAAAGTCGAGGAGAGAGAAGGCTCGCTTCATTTTTATAGAGATATAGGTCTAAATATGATGTACCGGTAGGGCTATCTATAGGGCTATCCAAGGACGACAAATCCAGTGAAGGTGGATATATATCCTTCACTGCGTCATTTATATAGCGATTATCAACAGTGAGAAGATCGTCTATATAGCGTTTGGTAAATGAGAAGGAACAGGGTTTGAATTGATCGGCTTTTGAAAGCTTCAATTAGTACCCATTGGAATACCTATATGCTGTTGATATATTGTGTTGCCAAATTTCACATAGATATTTTTAATGAGAAATTCAAGCAACTCTATAAATAAAGAAGCAGCCCATGAATGATATCTCTTGTATGTTGTAGAGCTACATAGCTATAGTATTATGCTGTGAATAATAACAAACTTCATGAGTTAAAAAAAACCTGTAGGCTATACTCATCTGAACAGCCAGAAACGTTTCGATCAAACCATGATCCGGTGATGTAGAATCGGTCATACACGATTAACTCACGAACATTTACTAAAAAAGAGCCAGTCCCAAGGTGTATTCCATGCCACAAAGATCTCACAGTGAAACATATTCTTATCGACTTCATAGATTTTAAGATTGTAAGAGATTGTTTTCACCAAGCGACTACTTTGGAAGATCTTTTTAGTCGAGTGAGAGAGGACTGGCTTAGGTTGTTTGACAGAAATGGGTTTGTTGCATAAGTTTTAATGTGTGTACGTTTCAATGTGTTGGATTACTAAGTTATTGGCATGAGTATTTAGAATTTTGTTTCATCGTCGTTATACAGCTGAAATATTGCTGAACGCGACATTAAACTATAATTCTCTCTCTCTCTCTCTCTCTCTTAGTAGTAGAGATGACTGACCGGAAACTGTATACCAGTACTTATAAATGATGACTGACTGGATATTGTACACAAGTATATGTAAATGGAGACTGGCGGACATCGATTGATGAACATGATGAGTGACCGGAAACCGTATACCGATATATGTAAAGGATTGGCTGGATTCTGAATTTGGTGCATATACATGATATGTGGCAAGCATTTCGTATACATATACAACTGGGGGTTAGCTATTAGAAAATTCTCTTTGAAAATTATTTTATTATCTGACTAGCCGTCAGCCCGGCCTGCGAGGTCAGTCTAATGGGAATTTCTAGTTCATATTCTCATACAGTTACCATATATATGTTTATCAACTACTCAACTATAAATCTACTGGAAAACTGACAACTCTGTCAAATATTCAGCGAAAAATAAGTAAAGAAGTAACTACAAAAAAAACATATTGGCACAAGCATAATCATTTGGGAATGCAAGCGTCACCACTTGTTGAGGATCATTTCCTGAATAAATAGAGAATATGTTTAAGTTACAAAACTGTGAACAACTGCATTAGCAGCAAAATGAGAAATGAACATATCCATATTGTAGTGACAAAACATTGAACGGAAAAAGTCGACGTCACGTTTTGAAAGGCGACGTCGCCCTCTCCGTCGCGCGTCGACTTTTACAATGTTAGGAGATAGGGCAAAAGTCGACGTCAACTTTTGAAACACGACGTCGAGTTTTGGCCTATCTCTTTAACATTATAAAACCCGACGCACGACGCGCGACGGAGAGGGCGACGTCGCCTTTTAAAACGCGACGTCGACTTTTTCCGTCGCGCGTCGCGCGTCGAGTTTTGATTCTTCAAAAAGGCGACGCACGACGCGCGACGCAAAAAGTCGACGTCGCGTTTTGAAAGGCGATGTCGCCCTCTCCGTCGCGCGTCGCGCGTCGACTTTTACAATGCTAAGAGATAGGCCAAAAGGCGACGTCGACTTTTGAAACACGACGTCGACTTTTGGCCTATCTCTTTAACATTGTAAAAGTCGACGCGCGACGGAAAGGTCGACGTCGCGTTTCAAAACACGACGTGGACTTTTGCAAGTCGACTCGCGAGATCAAATTGGCACAAATAGAACACCATAGAATGGCGGTGAACTACACTCTTACAGCGCATTCCAAGCGTTTTGACGTATTTCTATATGGTGAAAATATTTAACCAAAACGATTTTTCAGTATCATTTAAGATCAAATCCATCGAAAATGGTTATCTAAGTCTCGTTTTGGTTACATATGAAGGGAATTCCCCTCAATAATATCACCAAAAATTGCAAAAAACAAACAAATGCCTATTTTCTGGTACTCGTAATATTTTTTTGACAAATCTCTTGTCTGTGAAAATTCAGAATACGAAAATTGAGTATTTTCCCTCTCAAGCTAATAACTTTCGAAGTAAACACGAGGAAATTATATTCTCCACCAACAGATTTTTATCATCATGGAGTTTTATATGTAGAGAATTACAAAGTTATTTCAAGAGCGATATTTTATCAATATCACGGAGTAATGGCAGTCATTTGTAGAGTTCATCTGGTTCCACACGCTGCAAAGATGAGTGTGTATGCGAAACTAACTATTGAATTTTTAGCGCCAAAATGGACGATTAACTAAAATGGACAGTCTTTAGCACCGTAGACCGACAACATGACCGAAACCTTTGTGTGATACATATGTAGACTTTGCCGCATTGGCGGGTGCATGAGGGATTGAGATTTTCAAGCTTGGATATATAAAAAGCGTTCTAGACGAATTTGAATCCGTAGTTATTCTGACCACACGGGGATTTACAATTTTAGGAACCTGTGATCCACAGTTTGCACACATGGCAACACTCGCAACGTTCCCTATCATCAATCTATGCGTAATCCAAGGACAACAATGCGAATAGAGCTCATCTTTCTATAGATAAAGTGACGAAGGCTATTTTTCGACTCCATCAACTGTTTTCTCGTCTCCATTTTCGGTTTCTGCGTCGAAAATAACCGTTTAAAGAATGGCATGGATGCTGGAAGGTTGTCTTTCCCCAGCTGTGGAATATTGTTCAATCTTTCCCTTTGCCACAGCCTTCCTTCGCATCGAGCACGGTTCGACTCACTGCCAGCCAATCGCTGAAGCCGTCTCAGAGCACGTTTCAGAAAGATAATGGATAATGCATCATGCATATTCATGAGGCTACAGGATATCTTTTGAACAATAATGGGAGCCCGTCCGACCAAGGCCAGTTCAGAGCGTGAGCGTAGAAATTGGCTTGGCGAACGAATTGAAAATCATCTTGTGTTTATTGACGCGGGAATTATCTTATGGATGACGGCTGAATATTGAACGTCGGATCTGATGCTTGCTATCTGAGATTATAAGCCTATCATGCGGGGCTTGTAGGTATGAATGAACTAAATACTCCTCCTATCTCCATGCGTGTTAACTATCCATATCCCGACCAACTTTTCTGAGTTCGTGCCAGAAGTAAATCCATATCATAGTTAAACCCCGACTCTGTGTCATCGCGTGCATGGAATCGCACGATATTAATGACCAGCAAATATTTGAGAAACGCAAATTCTCATGGGCGCGGTCATCTTTAAACAATCTTGCACAGAATGATAACCAAAAAAGGGCTTGGGGAAATATCAACAGAACTTTGAAATAGAGACTTGAGCTTTGTGACACTTTCGAATATCAATTACGAATTTTCCCCCTATTTTCCAGCTAGCAGACCGGTCTCCACTTATTGACCAATCCCGAAACAGGTTATGCTTTTATCCTGATATCTCTTTGGATGAAAATATACTAATATTTTTTTTGGGGAGGGGGGGAGGGGTCAAGAAAAGATTGCCGTCTAAAAATCTATTCCCAATATATAGAGGGGAAACAGGTTCCGTCAATAATACCAACCTACTTACCTACAAGTGGGCTTCCTACCATCAAGCCGATGCCATCCGCCAAGAGGTTAACTCCGACAGCTTTACTATAGTTGTCCAGTCCAAAAAGTTCGATAAGCACAACAAATCTAAGGCTAATGTAGATTCCGAATTGACTCCCAATAACAAGGCTAAATATAACTTGAGACCAAAAACTCACTCCAAAGAACATCAGGTTTCCTGCCACTCCCAGGATAAAGTGTGATATCATGATAATTTTATATCTGTCAATCAGCCCCAAGTCTCCAAACCAGCCAATCAGCAAGCGACTGCACACATTGCTGGCCCCGATAACGGATAATAGAAGCGATGCCTCTACGTTTGGAATCCCGACATCCTTAACCGTGGCGGGGTAAAATAGCATGAGGCATTCGCCCGACAAGTTGGCGAAAAATGTATAAATTTGGAACAGGACAAACACTGGATTTTTGAACAAATCCAAGGCAAACATCTGGCGGAACGAGATTTTACTTCTCGCCCCTAGTCTTTCAATTATGAAGAAATCCTTAATCGCTCTGAAGATTTTCTGAGGAGTAGAGGTTTTTGGAAATCTAATTCCAATCAGGTGTTTCTTGCTCGAATGTGTCTGTGATATTGGAGACTTTATATCGACTAAAGACGGATTTCCACTAGCTGTGGTAATTGATACGAGGTCACTTCCCGTCTTAGACCATGATACTGAGCCCATCGATTCGCCTTTGCTATCATCCGAACCTGGGTCGTTATTTTGTCCGCATAATCCTGTAGTTGACCCAGTTCGTCTATAACCAAGTGGAGAGAACTCTGAAGCATATTTTGTTTTCACGCTATTAGTGTATTCGCAGATGTTCTCTTTCATACAATTTATACCTTCACTTGAAGCTGATTTTGCCCATATTTTTCCATGACCATCGGTGACTAATTTCGTTCCCGACTGGCTTGATTCCTTGAGTTCGTTCGTGCTTGCAAACACAGAGAGACAACTAGCAGAAAGACATGACTGTTGCGAGCAATCTCTGGGGTCATATACACGTTCTCTTGTCATTGAATCTTCTCTCACGGTCTCTGGTTTTATTTCTAAACTGTGCAAAGTCCTTCTTGATTTGGTAATCGAAATATGGACAGGTCGCATTAATGCTGCACAAGCTAGGGCATTGAGCAGAAATGCGCTGTAAATCAGTAGAGTTCCTCTGAGGGTATACTCATCCAGTAAAAACCGTATTGCTGGAGAAAACAGAAGGGTCCCTAAGCTACCTCCAGCCATTACCATCCCACTTACTAGACCGATACGTCTTTTGAAGTATCGACCAATGATAGAGAAGCTTGTAGCAGCTGCGATCTGAACAGTTGTACCTATGGTATAATAAAAGAGGTTATTACGCTTGTAAAATAATAAAATGAGTATGATTAGCGATAAATATTCCCCTCCCTACACGTCATTCGTTCCAGAAACCTTCACATTTATTAGGAGAAAATAACTAAAAATACATTACGAGTATCCGAATAACGAACTAGATAATACTTTTCTCCAAGCTGATCATGAGCTGAGGCAGTTCCACTGAAACCGGACCAAAAAGATAAGCCCCGACGGATTAAGATTAGTTCATAGATCTCTTTTGACTTTGATTTGAAGACAGACAATTAAGTCACATTATTTCTATCAAATGAAACAACAGCTTTGCCAAAACCAGGAAATTTCATCAGAATCATTTTTTGTAGTTCACTAGGATAAACGTTGAGCCCTACTATGGAACCGTACCTGTGATAAATCCTAAAACCACGACCACGTGTATTACGTTGGTAGCAAAGTACGTCGTGGCAAATCCGACGGATGCCATCAATGTTCCAATGACAACTAGCGCCCTCTCGTGCAGTATTCCCCCGAAAGCAGTGCTGAGGAGTATAGCTGAAATGACAATATGTTTAATATCACCATATGAAACTAGATACAGTCGATCGAATACGATCGATGAGGCATCCCTGTTGCACGTTAAGTCAAGGAAACTTCATTATTGATGAATAGATTAATAAAGGAAAAACAAATTTAGCACAAAAACATTTCTAAAAGATAACTAGGCCTACACACATTCCAAATTTTGAAAGAATCTGTTCAGATTTCAGATTTTCAATTGTGTGGAAACTAAATTTTAACTATGACACCACCCATAGGCGGATTGACACGAAAGCGGATCTACGGCCGAAGACCACATCGACGCTGTATGGTCACATGATGGGCGGATTTATGTGAAATTGTGTGGGGGCGCTCTCCTGTGACAGGGACCCGGTCGAGCTAGATGAATCCAGCGTTCACAACACAATTCACCGAAGTATTGTCAGTTCCACCCCAAGTTATAGCCCAATTCGGAAAGGGTTTTATCTCCCTTGTTCCACTAGGGGCGTGGTAGTGCAGATAACTTCCGGTAGGTACCAAAGGCTCTCACAATTAGTTTTAGTAACTGAATATTCTGTTTTTCTAGAAAATTATCTTTCTGATGTACACATATACCAGATATATCAGTTCATGTAAAAAATCTAAACAGAATAGTTTTTCAAACACATATTCTGGAAGAGTCTATCAATATAATATTCATCATAATAGCGGATGCCACTGGTAAAAGTGAAACCGAGGCGACTACTTCCCGGAAGCAGCTTTTCAAACCTCTAACCTTAAAGAGCGGCAGTTTTTCAAGGGGAGATCAGACACTTTCTGGAAAGGGCTATAGAGCCAGAGACAATTCAACACATTAGGGTATAAATCCCGAGGAATATTGAACCAACCAAAGGACTGTATTGTGTCCCCTGTTACCATGGTTACTCAATTTTGAACTGTACAACATATTTTCCATTCACTCACGTCTGTCTTTAATCTCCGCGTTCTTTGTTTTCTATCTAATACTTAATTAATACAAAAACACAAATCTGTGGAACCAGTCAGAACCAGCTCCACCTCGATTATTCTACAAGGAAAATGACAGTCTTATTTCTGTCATATAGTCTAATACTGAATAATATAGGATTTATGCCCACTTCAATAGCATTCCGTATATGACCTGCTTAATACATTACAAAACATGGAATCGGCAAATTTGCCGCCTAGATAGTATGGACTAGTTTCATTTCGTGTCACTAGATTGCAATATTTTGTAAGCCTAACGGCGAGCAGGTGATTGTTCAGTTTAGCATCGGTGTAACTAATTAGTACAGCAATAAAACCTAATATCAAACCAGCTCAGGCCAGCAATACCCATGGTTTATTACGGAGTTTGTTTGAGCTGGTTTTGAAGCGTTTTACAAATTGCACTGTTGTGTTGCATATTCCTTATTGCAAAGGAAAAATATAAATATGTTGGTATGCCTAATGGTTTCTTACGGGACTGGTTTGAAGCACGTTTTTCACATATTGCACTGTTATATTGCGTATTCTTCGTTACGATTGAAAATATATATGTTGAAATGTGTGTATGGCGTTCGCATGAAAATAACAAGTAGGCCTATCAGTCAGAATTGACGCCCGAATACAATTTAGTTAGGTGGCTTAGTGAAATTATCGTTACGCGCCGGACGGAAGTGTAATTTTTTTTCACTAAATCATGGCATTCGAAAATCCTCGGTTGAAAAAAAGAAAAACAATAAAAAAAACAAAAAGTTAAAGTATGACATAAAAATAATTATCACATAACTGTGTTGTTATTCAGTGACATAAAGCCATGACGTAAATACCATATGTAACTAGTGACATAACACTTTCAAACACGCTAATTTGATAATACGTGTAACCTGAGAAAATAAATTACTACGCTTGGTCGTGACGTCACTGAAGTATTTTTGCCATTGATAAAGTTTTACTACGAAATACTATGTTTACAAGTGCAACAACAACATGGATATCTGCAAGACGATCATGTTGTCCACATACATGCATCGGCTATTATTGCCAATAGCCATACAAGCAGCAATGATCGACAATACATTACTTCGACAGTTTTGTGCTTCCTATTTTGTTTTGTACTCACGTAGTCTGTAGTCCGTAATTGTTGTTTGGCTAATCGAGTCAGCCCATCATTTTGGATACCGTGTACTATCCCATCAGATCTCAATATTAAACGTTTGTTCATTCTTTTTGCAATATCTGCATGGGGTTTTCCCCAGGTTTGCTTATTCCTTGAAATATAGGTCTGGATCTTAGAGACTTCAAACGGATAACGCATTCAAAATGAACCTGGCCTGTCGTCACCTCGCTGAGAGCTCGCCAACATGTCGCGCGCATGATGACATGCATCGGACACGAGTGTAAAGCCCGGCGCACACGAGAGCTATCAACTGAGCTGACCGCCTCAATTGGCTGTCAGCTAAGGGGCTAGCTCTCGTGTGCGGGCGGTTTTTGGTGAGTTTTTGGCCTCGCGAGGCCGGGAAGAAAATATCAAACTTGTTTGATAATTTCGCCTCGCGAGGCCAAATCCTCAGCGTGTGCGGCGAACGCAAGCCAACAGCTCAGCAGTTTTCTTGGACCGGCCAATGAATCGCATGTTATTTCCACGCGATTCATACGCACGACTCTTCAAAATGGTCTTGAAGGAGACGTTATGCGGGAACTGAAATCAATTTCGTGAAACTTTTGTTCACCGTGTGCGCTGAAACCACACGAAAGCTAGCCCCTGAGCTGGCAGGCAATTGAGGCCGTTAGCTCAGCTGATAGCTCTCGTGTGCGCCGGGCTTAACTCGTGGTATGACAGGATCCGAAATAAATAATATAGGAAGAACAGCTAATTAACAAGTTACACTTATTGCATTCTGTGGTGAAATGGTCTACGACATTTTGAAATGCTGTGGAACTGAGCAGCCTTAAAATGGAGTTGCTCAATTTTGGAATTATATCGGCTTAGCGTATACAGCAACTTGTAATGCTGTGATGCGCCTGAGCCAGGGCCTTTTTTTTCGTCGAGAAGGAAACAAAGACAATAAATTTTTAGATAGATTTGATGATAAAATCTTTCGAATTATTGCATTTATTGTTGATTATTAATAGTTATGTGATAAACACAATCTTACACTCGTGGCAATTTAATATGAAAGTTATGACACTCGTTGAGTAAGTTTTATATGTTGCTCGCAAAAGCTCGCAACATATAAAACTTACTCAACTCGTGTCATAACTTTCATATTAAATAGCCACTCATGGCAGATCCTCTATATATAATTGCTAAACTTAGGTTATTCTCCCATAAGCAAAACGAAGAAAATGGGCTTTTAACCCTTTTCTAGAACGTTATTCTCAATAAGTTTTGAACGGTTGAATATTGGGTCTTTAAACGTAGTAGTTTGGAAGACAGAAGTATTTGCCATAATGTGAGACAGTGCGATAAAATTCAAAATGGCGACCATTGTGGTGACAACGTTAATGTATGGTTTTTCATGTAATGGTAAACAACTTGACTAAATTTAAGCCTAATACTGTCTTCTGAGCTCTGCAAAGTTTGAAGGCCCAATATTCATCCGTTAAACAATATTTATTGACTTTGCTTATGGAAGGTTAACCCAGGTTTACTGTTTATAAAAAAAACCTCTAGCGATTTTGCCTGGTTTTCCACCCAGATAATGTTTCTGGGTGTCAATAGAACACATTCATATCTTGGTGCTTATAAGGGAATTACGATTAATTAACCAGTTTAATTTGTATTTGTTACTCAAACTGGCTACTGTCTGTTATGCTATGTTATGGTTGTTATGGAGTCACTGTAACCGCGGTAACTACGCCATGATTATCATTTGTATGTGTTTCTCGACGTTCTATTGGGTTTGGCGTGTTCTCGCTGATCAAGCATTAACGTTTGCTTGCATATACAGTAAAACTAGCAATTGAAAGGAATAAGTTCATCAAAGTTTCGCGAAATTATGTGAACATCAGCGTAGCTTCCGTTTCTTCAGCCCTTCACAAATGTTTCGGACTATGGTACTGACCGATCGGTCGAAGTACAAAACCTCCTGTCAATAAAATAATTGGTACTCAAATTCGCCTATTTGTTCGACAGAACCTGGCATTTTGATGAAATCCATTCACACGAACGTCTGTAAATTATAATTTCCTGCTGACCCAATTGAAAGCAAAGAAGGCTGCAAATATTCTGTCAAAGTGACTGATTTTATCGTTAGAGAAAAATACTGATGAAAATGTTGAAAATGTTGAATTAGGTGGAAGATATATAAATGTTTCACTAAAGTTTGACATGCTTGATATACAAAGTGAATCTCATTTTTTTTCTTGTCACCTTGTTTTAAACTGAAAGGATATTTTCCATATATACTGAATTATTTCCATGAAACGACTTGGAATATCTCAGATTATACGATTAATCATGTACCGGTATTACAAAAATATTGAGCTAATTCACACTTCCCGTGAGTTTGAAAAACAAATTTAACTGAAGCTATAAACGGCATCATCTGGGGTCAGTTTTTCTGTTCTTGCGATTCCGTGAACTATTGTACCAGACAGCTTACTCGAATATTGGTGTTATAGAACACAATGTTTCTCCCTAATAATGTTGTGCATAGCTCTGCAGTAAGTGCAGGCTTCCTGATACATAGCGCTCACAAATACAGAGCAATAACATTGCTTGTGAAAAAAAACCTGGTTTATAACCTCTCGGAGATATTGATCAATAATTCAAAATGAGATTGTGCGAAAACCAAGTCAATTAGAAACACAATTCAAGCAAATTCGTGATCTACATATCACATGGCATTGATCTACACCACTTCCGTCATCAAACTCCGAAACTGGAAAAAAAATTAACCATTTCGATTGGTTGATGTATACACATATGAGCGTCCCTAACCCAGTGATAATGTGTGCCAATTTCAAACTAATCGGTTCCGAGGGTGATCAAGTTTCAGGTCGATCCGTTGAACGCTCCTTGAGATATTGTACTGGCAAATATCCGGGGAATAAAGAAAAAGTACGAAAAATGATGATTTGGGGTCGTACTGAGGTAACGGGCATTTCAGAAGCAACTGATTGCTGTAAACGAACTTGTGGGCCATGTTTACATATAAAACGACATTTGTCCCATCGAAATAGGTCAATTATGAACAAAGTGCAAAATCTAAGATGGCCGCCTAAATGGATTCATTAATGGCGGTCATATTTCTCAACCGATCAACATGCCTTGAGCATCTTGGAAAGAGTACGGCTCAGTTATCATGTATACCAAGTTTTCATTCAATCAGTTCAACGGTTCTGAAGGAAAAGATATTAAAGATATATAGGTCAATCCAAGATGGCCACCATTCTAATAGACCAATCAGGCTGTAATTCTCATATGCATAGCTCTCTATCCCGTGACCATGTTTCAGCTCGATATGGCGGTTCTTGAGATATCATCCTAACAAGTAGCCGAGGAATAATAATCCGTACGATTTCAATATGAAGAAAAGGATGTTCCTGACGCTCTATGGCGATCATTTTGAATTTCACCATAGTAGATTACATCCATATTTGTCAAAATAGATCATCAAGCTCACTATCAACATGTGCTGTGCCAGCAACTTTTTTTTCAGGAGTGTACATGTGTCTCTACAATTGCCAATTTCAAAACATGAGAAATTGACTATACACAAACATATCTCCAAACCCCTCTGTCAGCAAAAACACTGAATAAAAGTCGTGAAATTCATATTTGAGTTTGCAGTCAAGGATGTTCGTGCTTCAAGTACACCAGTCAACCAGCATGCAAATAATTACACTTTTGTCCGGATTGTAACAATCCTTGGATTTTTCTGCGGACTAATTGTTCAACTCGACGTTTGTGCATGAATGGTTTTTGACCGTAATTTTATTATATGGTTTACACATGACACTCCTAGAGCGTGAATCGCATGGTAATATAATGTAAATGTGTGGAATATGTCTGTTTTATGTAATTTATGCTAAGAACCTATTTACCAATGGCAAACCAGCCCAAACCAGTGAACGTATTGAGATTGCAGCAAATTTATGAATGTGTTGTCCTGAAGTCGTCAAAAAAGATGTATATATGTGCATAAGATTTCAGAAGACAAGGCTAATCACCACAACGAACACTAAAATTACCACATAAACCATAAAACGGGAAGTAAATAAAAACATTTTATTATTCGGCTGCTAACACGGGCAGACTAACACAATATACGGTATATGGAAATGTGTGTGGGGGAGGGACTATTAAAGGGCTAAATTAGAAAACACCATCCAGTGCCTTTATGCCAATTTGCTCCTCAGTACGTGGTCTGAACCAGGACGTTTATGTACATATCTTATTGTTACCGCATCTGGTAGAATTCTCCTCAGTTTTCTAGATTATCAGTTATTTTCAGATATCAAAGTCTTAAAGTTCAATTCAGTTCGTTGCAGAAAATTTTCAACACTACCTTATTTTACTCTTTACTAAATCTTCTGAAATTTTCATTTTACATCAAGATCATATCTAGAAACGGAATGAAATCGACTATACGCCTGCGTTCATGAATGTATCAGGCATCCGCAATAAGCTCCCTCCATCTTCCACGGCGGTATGGTCCTGTTTGCTCAACACAGGCTTCATATGCAATACACATTCTTTTTTATTATTCCACCACTCTTCAAATGCTAAAGTTATCAGTATGGTTATATAGATTCGTCAAGAGAGTAGACACTCTCAATACAGCCATCTTAATGTATGTTGGGTTTGGAGAGGTGGGGGGGGGGGGGTCCCTCGTGATACGTTGTGGGTCAGTTGTGCCAATTTGGAGGTCTGTTGTGGTAATTTGGGCGTCCGTTGTGGTATGTTGTGAGTCCGTTGTGGTAATTTGGGGACCGTTGTGGTCTGGCTTGGTCCGTTGTGGTCCGTTGTGGTAATCTAAGGGTGCGTTGTGGTCCGTTATGGTGAATAGTATGACCCTAATATTTATTTAGTGGGCATCTACCATTATCAATATTGAATGTATACGTTGCAGTTCACTATAATTACACTGAAAGACCTGAGAAGCGGGCCTACTCTGTCAAGCCGACCAAAAACCAAAGGATGTGTGATGGTTACCCGAGAATAACATCTTCGGGTGTGACGGTATAGTGAACATGATTTTCCTTGAAAGTGAAAGGACTGAGTGTGATTGTTATGTACGGTGATGGTCATTTGCCCTAAATTACTTTTATTCCAGGTTGAAAGCGGTCAGATGTGCTCCTTCGACATTTTAGAGACATTTTCTGGCGGGATTCCCCTTTATATACAAAATATGACACCTCAGACCAAAATAATTTGTATGTATTTATTATCACAATGCTTAGTGTTACAATCGCTTGAAATATCATGTCGGTTTGAGGTGTCATATTTCATTAAAATTAAAACCTGTGCAAATGCTCCGCGTGTATTCTACCAGTAATGTGATGTGTGCAAATAAAAAATGTGTTGAAGCAGACGTGTCGTAGTCCAGTATGCTAAGCTGCTGGCTTTCGAAAGCAGTGTGGCGTCCATTTTGTTGGGCTATAAGTTCGAGCCACATTTTGGATCAAAACTGTTGTCTTGTTATTTTTTATTGATTTGCCTAATATATGAGATTTGGATTTATTTATGTTACGTGAAACATTATCCAATGATATTCAGTTAATACGAGAGATCCTGAAGGATCTTGGCGCCCACCATTGTCCGATAATTGTAAGCTAATGAATAGAGGATCCTTTTGTCCATTGTTACTAAGAAAAAACGATTGATTTGTTATTTTGTTTACAGAATTTCGAATCTGAGCGAAAAAGATCGGAAAAGGGACACTGAAAAACACCAAGATATAATCTAAGTTTCAGGAGTTTCAAGATTTCTAGAAACTGTACTTATGTCAGTTGTTATAATACAAGAGAAATGAGCAAAGTTAGTCTGAAAGTGAAAGTACATGTACGGAGGATCCTTCGCCTTTGTTTTGTAGTATTTTTTTTTTTATTTTATTTTTTTTGCACGTGTCATCATTGGGTACTGGAAGCGAGGACCAATCTCTTTGACACTTTGGCATGAGCTATGAAACATACTTAAGATTTCATAATTAGGAACGAATGCTAATTCTGTTCTGTTTACTGGGCTAGCTTGAGATATCTCTTTTAAGATACCATGCTCGAAAATAGTAAGATGGTACAAGGTATCCGGTCTGCGCAGTAATGTTGAAACTAAAAAAAGTGCCTGAATCCTGATTATCTCCCTTGGATCAAAACATGCAGTAGTCTACAGTTGTTGAGTTGTGACGTTGAGTCACAAGACTGACGTCCCTTCATGTAGCCGACCCGCCGGCAGACGAAAGGGTGAAGCAGTTCACTTGCTACTGCATGGACTAAAGGAAACTGATTTAAAATTTGAAGAAATACATTTTAATTCCGAATTATTTGAACTCCTTGATATGGAAGGTGAAGGTATGGATATTCTCTATAGTCAATATATAGAATATGCCCCACCGTTTGATCCGCCGACTCTTGTGATGCAACGTCACAACTCGAGAATACCGTATTAATTTGAAGCGTAACTTGGATTTTCGAATCGGACTAAAAAAGGTATCTTGCACTACTAGGCCCCATGTGGGACCTGTGTATCAAATTTCAGAAAGATCCATGAAATATTTCCTGAGCATTCACGATAACAATGTTTCAAGGGGAAATTCAAGATGGCCGCCTAATGGATTTTCGATTCGGATCGAAAAAGGTATCTTGCACAACTAGACAAGAAGAACCTGTGTACCAAATTTAACAAAGATCCATGCAGTAGTTCCTGAGAAATCACGATAACAAAATGGGAAAATCCAAGATGGCCGCCTGGTGACCATATTGGATTTTCGATTCGGACCGAAAAAGGCATCTTGCATATCGAGACCCTAAGGGGAACCTGTGTACCAAATTTGAGAAAGATCCTTGCAGTAGTTCCTGAGAAATGACGATAAAGTTTCATGGAGAAATTCAAGATGGTTGCCTGGTGGCCATACTGGATTTTCAAATCGGACCGGGAAAGGTATCTTGCACAACTAGACACCAAGGGGAACCTGTGTAACAAATTTGAGAAAGATCCATGCAGTACTTCATGAGAAATGACGATAAATTTTCATGGGGAAATCCAATATGGCTGCCTGGTGGCCATATTGGATTTTCGAATCGGACCAAAAAAGGTATCTTGCACAACTAGACCCCAAGGGGAAACAGTGTACCAAATTTGAGAAAGATCTATGCAGTACATGTAGTTCCTGAGACATCGCGATAACAAGGTTTCATGGAGAAATCCAAGATGGCTGCCTTGTGGCCATATTGGATTTTCGATTCGGACCGAAAAAGGTATCTTGCACAACCGGACCCTAAGGAGAACCTGTGTATCAAATTTGAGAAAGATCCATGCAGTACTTCCTGAGAAATGACGATAACAAAGTTTCATGGCGAAATCCAAGATGGCTGCCTGGTGGCCATATTGGATTTTCGAATCGGACCAGAAAAGGTATCTTGCACAACTAGACCCCAAGGGGAACCTGTGTACCAAATCTGAGAGAGATCCATGAAGTAGTTCCTGAGAAATCGCGATAACAAGGTTTCATGGGAAATCCAAGATGGCTGCCTGGTGGCCATATTGGATTTTCGAATCGGACCAGAAAAGGTATCTTGCACAACTAGACCCCAAGGGGAACCTGTGTACCAAATTTGAGAAAGATCCATGCAGTAGTTCCTGAGAAATCGTGATAACAAGATTTCATGGGGAAATCCAAGATGGCTGCCCGGTGGCCATATTGGATTTTCGAATCGGACCAAAAAAGGTATCTTGCACAACTAGACACCAAGGGGAACCTGTGTACCAAATTTGAGAAAGATTCATAAAGTAGTTCCTGAGAAATCGCGATAACAAGAATTGTTCACGGACGGACGACGGACGGACTGACTGACTGACGCCCCGACGGACGGACGGACGACGGACCACGGACGAAAATTGATTTGAACAGCCCACCATCTGGTGATGGTGGGCTAAAAATGCAGATATAACTGTGTATACACATCACTGCATTTTCTGCTACAACTCGACCTTTATTGTAGCACATTCATGACTGGGGTTATTTTCATGCATCAGCAATACTTCTCAGGTAGAAAAACGAGAGAAAGTGTATTTCTCTGAATGTTTCTCGTTACATGTATATATATGAATGATTATAATTCTCGCTATGGACAGTAACGTATCATTTAACAAGACAAAATGGGAGTGTTGTCAGAAGAAGACGCGTTCAGGCCAGACCAGATAAATATCTGGTTTACAGTTACATTGGGTAAACGAAGGAGTGAATTTGAAGTCATCAACGAGGGAGTATGCCCTTGGTAGGCTTTCTTGGGAGAGTTTCTTTCAGACACTATACAGGACACTAAACTAACCCTGGCTAATGTATATTGTCCCAATGTCGACGATCCCGAATTTTATAAAAAAAAACTTTTTTGCAGTCCATAAAAGAAATGGAAAATGTCACAATCATCACCTGCGGCGATTGGAAGTCCAGGATTGCTCTATGGACAACAGTAACTACGTGCGGATCAACAACCCGAAAGCCAAGCTCGAAGGCCTTGACGATAATGTACAACTAGGTCTAGAAGATATTTGGAGAAAGCAAAATCCAATATGCCGTCGCTTTATTTGGCGGCAAAACAAAACGTCAGGCATTAAGCCGAGTCGCCTTGACCATTTTTTTTATTTCAGAATATATTTGATACAAAGGTGCAAAGGCTTGTCAGCATCAAATGTTTGCTCGTCCCGCACGCGGACCTGGCTATTGGAATTTCAATACAACTCTTCTGGACGATCACGAATATGTCAAATTAGTCAAACAAACGATAAAAGGCGCAATTTCCCAATGTTACGTGTCTGGTGAATTTGGAGACCTGACAAATGTGAATCTAAACATGGATGACTTTTTCTTGAATTCCTCAAAACACACATTAGAGGCGTATAAATATTCCGTGTTTAATGGCGAAAAGAAAGGAAAAGTACAAAAGGTACAAGAATGAATACTTATATTAGAAAACTATCTTTGTAAAACATCAACGGTACACCAGAATAAATGTAAAGAAAACCTAGATCAAAAGAAAAAGTTTGAGGAAACGAGGAGCTGGGACGTCAAAGGGGCTATAATTAGATCAAAAGTAAATTGGATTGAAAATGGGGAAAGACATTCTTATGCTCTCTACAGAGAAAAAAGAAAACAAAACAACATAATCAAACCCATATCAGAAACAGGAACAGATACTGGAATCGTTGATCAGTCACACGAAATACTGAAGGAACTAAAATAATTATATGCAATGTTATATCCCGAGCGACAGGAAACAAACGAGTATAACAACCATATAGTTCTAAATTTTAATGTGAAACTAACGGAAACAGAAAAACACTCATGTGAAGGCCGGCTTACTGCAGGTGACCTAACCAAAGCTGTACGACAAATGAAAACTTGAAAATCGCCCGGTTCTGACGGATATCCTGCAGAATTTTATTCTTGTTTCTGGGAACAACTTGGAATTTTTGTTTTATCTTCCGCTCAAATAACATTTAAAACAGGAACACTTTCAACTCTACAAAAACAAGGGTTTGTTAGATGTTTATCAAAAGAATGTAAAAACAAGAAGTTTTTAAAAACCTGGCATCCTATATATCACTAATAAATATTGACTATAAAATTATATCTACTACTATAGCCAACAGAATCCGAGAACATTTACCTTCAATCATCGACGAAGCGCAAAAGAGATTTATGAAGCGGCGTTTTATTGGGGAAATTACTAGACTTTTATTCGATCTAATGATCGATTAGTTTTTACAGATTTGGAGAAGGCATTTGTTTCTCGGGGAATATATATAAAAAACATTTGTGTCTTTCAAGCTCGGAGCCGATTTACTTCAGTGGATAAAACCCTTCCAGAATCAGTCAAAAAACAGTGTCATGAATAATGGATTCATTGCCGAAGTTTTTAGTCTCCGTCGAGGTTGTCGACAGGCAGACCCAGTTTCTCCTTATCTCTTTATTATTGTTGCCGATACACCATCCATTGCTATTAAACAAGCTACCGCGAAAAAGAGCATAAAAATCGAGAATTCTGAAATAAATATCCAACAATGCGTGAGTGAGTGAGTGAGTGAGTGAGTGAATAGGGTCTAACGTCGCTTTCAACATTTTTCAGCTATATCACGACGGGGAAGTGAAGGGAGGGGAGGGGGAGGGGCGTGGGTACCTATACTTGTAACAGAGCAGATCTAATGTTGCCATTTTATAGTGCTGTCCCACTGAAATATCATGCTGTAGGCAGACATGACACCCCACTCAGTCACATTATGCTGAGACCGAGCGAACCAGTCCTTGTTCTGTCCTTTTAATGCTGAGAGTAATCGAGGAAGCAATAAGTTCCATTTTTCAAGCCTTTGGTATGACCCGGCCTGGGATTGAACCCAGCACCTACCGCTTACGTGGCCAACAATGCGACGACGACACTACTCTTATACTGGAAGGATCTCTTGGGTCACTTGAAAGAACCATGGGTCTCCTGAATATGTTTTCGACTTCGACTGGTTTCTGGTTAAATGTGGATAAATCCACGGCTGTATGGATTGGACGGAGAAAGGGAAGCCCTCAATATATAATCAACTGGAACCCCGGAGGTTTAACTTACTCGGAATCTGGTTTCATCCCACGCTAACAGAAACCGTTAATAAAAATTATAACGAAAAATTGGCGTCAATTAAAAAGAATTCTAGGAAGCTGGTACACAAGGATTTTAACACCGACTGGCAAAATCACAATCATTAAAACGTTTGCTATACCATTATTAGTGCATCTAGTATCTATCCTGCCAGATGGAGATATCTTTCATAACAGGTTTAGAAAAACAAATGTTCAGCTTCACATGGAACGTGTATAAAATTTGTATATCAATTGTTAGTGAAAAAAAATGAGGCAAAACCTGATAAGAATCAGCAACAAGAGCCCAAGGCGCTTCAATATACGCCCGTACATCTGGAATTACATTGGTCCAAATTTCAAGGTTGTTTAATAGCCTTGATTCCAATTGGTAGCTAGCAATCCATTGAAAGGTCTACGATTTTGTGCTTCTGAGAATGTAACATATATCACATCTTATATTAAATGATAAACTAAAATGGGCTTAACTCTTGCTAACTCTTGATGACCTTGAAACAAGAGCCGAAAGCTCACATATCCCACACTGAAATCGACAATAGTCAAACACAAGAAAATAGTAGTTTTCCTGCAAATGGATTCCTTTCAGGCGACAGAATTGTTCATGAAGGAAGAAGAAATTGATGAAGTAAACCTTTGTTCTTGAGTTAATAAACAGGTATGAAGTTCATAAAGGACCCCTCTCCCCATCAAATTAGTAAATGTATAGTTTAACTAAATGTAGCTGTTTCAAACATGGGAGACAACTCCACAGGACAAATGCCATATACATGTAGGGGTGACAACTCTGAATATTCTAACCTACCACGTATAGTCAGCTAAACTTGATTCAGTTTTGGGGGACTGTGACCTTGACCTTTGACAAATTGATCTCAAAATGCATGACTTCTCTGTACCATGAGAGTAAGATATACTCAAATTTTGGTTCTAATCTATCTACTGGCAAAAAAAAAGTTATTTTTAATGATTTTCTGATTTTGGGGTCACAGTGACCTTGACCTTTGACCTCGTCTTCCCTCAATGTATCAATGGTCACAAAAAATCTTGATTTTTATGAAGTTCATGATTTTGGGGGTCACAGTGACCTCGATACATCATGCCCCCCTAATTCATCTACTGACACAAAAAAAAATCTGAAAGATTTCTTGATTCTGGGGTCACAGTGACCCTGACTATTGACCTTGGCTTAATTCTTGGTACATGACAAACCGTCTCCCCGTAATTTCTCAATGGACACAAAAAATCATGATTCTTAACAATTTCAAGATTTTGGGGTCACAGTGACCTTGACCTTTGACATTGACCTACATTTTGGTATGTGACACATCGTGTCCCCCTAATGTATCTGCTGACACAAAAAAAATATTTTTAATAATTTCCTGATATTGGGGTCACAGTGACCTTTGACCTTCGACCTTGACCTAATGTTTGGTATGCGACACTTCATTTCCCCCTATTGAATCCACTCACAAAAAAATTGTATTTTTTAATGATTTCCTGATTTTTCGGTCACACTGATCTTTGACCTTGATTCTGGGGTCACAGTGACCTTGACTATTGACCTGGATCTAAATTTTGGTACATGACAAAATGGCTCCCTGTAATTTCTCAATGGACTCAAAAAAAATCATGATTTTTAACAATTTCATGATTTTGGGGTCACAGTGACGTTGACCTTTGGCGTTGACCTACATTTTGGTAGGTGACACATCGTGTCTACTGACACACAAAAAATGTTATTTTTAATAATTTCTTGATTTTGGGGTCACAGTGACCTTTGACCTTTACCTAATTTTTGGTATGCGACACTTCATTTCCCCCTATTGAATCCACTCACAAAAAATTATAAATCTTTAAGGATATCCTGATTTTTTGTCACCCTGACCTTTGACCTCTGACCTCGACCTACATTTGGTATGCAACACATCGTTCCCCCACGGGTATCCACTCAACAAAAATTATATCTGTATATAGAAAACTGTCAATGATCAATGATTTCCTGATTTCAGGCAGCAGTGACCTTTGACCTCTGACCTCGACCTCAATTTTGGTACGCGACACATCGTCTCCACCTAGCGTATCCACTCACAAAAAATTGCAACTGTGGATAGAAAACGTTCACAGATATAGACCGGACACAAACACTTCAGTGATTTCCTTTTTTCAGTCCAGTGACCTTTGACCTCTGACCTCGACCTTCAATTTGGTACGCGACACATCGTCTCCCCGTAGGGTATCCACTCACCAAAAATTGGAACTGTAGATGGGAAACTGTCCCAGACATAGACCGGACACGAGAACCGGACAGACGGACGGAAACCTCCATCACATAATACGTCCGCCTTTTGGCTGGCGTATAAAAATGGGAAGAGAAATTAAATATAAATGGGTTAACATGGTCGACGATTTATATCACATATAGATTATTACAAAGGAAATCGAGCTGCAAATACTTCCAGAATAAAATAGTTCACAGAATCTTAGTCACAAATTATCTTCTGAAACTGTGAAACTGTACCTATTCCAAAGATGTATGGAACAAGCTATAGAATTGAACGGTGGACCTGGAAATTGCCCCGGAGAAACCTTCGGGATCCCGCGTCATTATGGACAACATTAACTCATATCTGACTGTCCACATAATGTTGCTTGCAAATACATATATATATAAGCATGCCGATGTCGTAATGTTAAGCGGAGTCTCGATGGAGTAAAATAGCTGATACTGCACATGAGAGACGCGGAGAAATACATAGCCTCGAGAAATGGAAGTGAGATGGTCTTCGAATAGAAGTGGGGTCTTCTGGTTCTACATCAACAAATCAGTAAGCTTAGCGTAATATCCTTGTTACGTTCAATTTAGATTAGATACAAGTTAAATGGAGATATAATCCATAAGCTTCCTGGGTCCATTCTTGTGATGAGACTAAGATGTTGTTGCAACTTTTTTTCTTCTTTTTTGTCGTATTTGGTGTATGGGGTGGGAGGGGGGAGGGGATAAGCTAATCGTTAGATCATCCTCACTCTATATTATGTTTCAATAAGTTTTATGCCTCTGTGTAATTATTATAAAATTTGTTAAATTCGTGTTCATATACATTTTTATTATAATTATAATAATTTATATTCCTTATGATATATAGAAATGATTTATAAAATATACCCATGCAATAATAATAAAACAACACATAACATGTGAATAATGTACAGGTAATAGTGATATAACATATACGTATACATATAATTATCTACACAATATATCCTAGGTATATAGTGTTTGTATGTTGATGAATGTTGATATATTTGTTTGTTAGAATTTTGGATGTGCATGGATGTATATAATGAAAGAGGTCACACTAAATGTATTATACACTAAAAAAAAATTTGTTAAAATTTAAGGAATATTCCCCGACTATTACACCAGCGGAATATTTCTTAAAATTCAATAAGGAATATTCCGTAGCATGTTAAGGAAATTCCTTAACACGAATATTCCGCTGGTGTAATAGTCGGGGAATATTCCTTAAATTTTTAAGGAATTCTTTTTTCTGTGTATGCTTGACAAACAAAGTTCTTTTTCTTTGTAAATGTTTTGCTGCGTATGTATATCATTGTATATATACACAAGCACAACATGATGTTTTGCGCATTCAAATATTTATGGTGTATTTCACCCATTTAACCCATATTCTTTCTCCCCTACTGTGGAGTATGGAAATATCTGTATTGTAAATATACAATTGTAGACGGATGATAGAATGGTAGAATATCAACCAACTGAATGGATGAACGATCGGAATAGTATAATTGGAGCGGTATGCAAGAAGTGGGAAAAATTGACGACGTCTGGCGACTAAAAAGCAACCATATGACTCTACAGGAAAGAATTCAGACCAGAGAATACCGAGGAATCTCGGACGTAGCCTTAGTATCTCAGCCGCGCTTTTAATGCTGGTGTTCATGTGAAGACTATGAAGGATCCACACGGCCCCTAGCATCGGCTTAAGCGGAATTAGATACGCTAGCTCGCAGGTCTTGCAGATATCCATACTCACTACCTAAACTTAAGTGAAATTTAACTCAATTAAGGGTGGACACTCATCCGACTCAAGTACCTTGCGTGAAAGTCAAGTCGAGTGACTTCAGCTTGAATCGAATCACCTTCACTCAACTTGAATAAATTATCAACTCCAACTTGAGTGAAATTCACTTAACTTGAGCTGGAAGAATTTCTGCTTTTACTCGAGGGAAATTTTACTTAAATATTCTTATAGAGTAAAAACGTTTGAAACTACTTTATTTCGTGTGTGTGATTGGATTCGAACATGACGGCGCGATAAGCTGCGGATACCCGTTGACGTGGAAGACTGTGTCAATGAATGTTTGATGCCACGTCTGAGTGAGGCATCATCGTTTTATCAAGCCAATTTCTACGTTCCCACTTTGAACTTCCCTTGATATATCTGGCCCCCTTCAATGTTCAAAGAACTTATAAATAGACACGAGACATCTCTGACCTCGAAGCCAGTCGAATCTCGAAATGTGTCATAGAAGAGCTTTAATGATTGGCTGACCTATATATTTGGCCAACACCACCACCATATTAGGAGGAATGACGCCACTACTTGGGCATGATGTCACTCTACACACAATCGGCGTGTAGGTTCTGATTGGCTCGTCTCTCGTTCGTAGGTGAAATTTACACCTCGGATTTTAAAAACTGAACGTGGTCAGATAAATCAAGGCAGGTTTGAAGTGGGAACGTAGAAATTGGCTTGATAAAATGAAGATGCTTCTGAGGTGACTGGATCAGTTGTAGATTGAATAATGAGGACCGGTTTTGGATTGGAGACATGAAAACAAAAGTGCATCTCGGGATATCGTCCACATTTAAAGCACTTGAGTTGTCATTTCAAATTTTCGAAAGGAATTCCTGTATTTTCATTGGCTGGTATTGAGAACGAGAGCCAACCATTCACTTCCGGTATCCGTTAAATATGGCTGACATTTAGTAAATGCTCACCTGATAATGACCAGGCTAACCCAACTGTTGTAAAGAGGAGTGACGATATGGAGGCCGGGGCATCAAACACTTCCATCACCTCTACCTGGACGATGCCAAAGGTGCTATAGGTCCCAACCCCTAACATCATGAGCACCGTTGAGGCTGAAACAAACATCAGGTCAAGCATATATTTCTCTACACACAAAGGAGATAGACAAACGTACAACCAATGAATGTGCGAAACAGAATTGTTGATCGTCTAGTAATACATTAGAGCGATATGCGACTAAAAAGCAACCATGTGACGCTGCAAGAAAACATCACGCGGCACCTCACATTTAGGTGGATTCTCGGACGCAGCCTTAGTATCTCAGCGGCGCTTTTATTGCAGCTGTTCTGGTGGAGACTATGAAGTATCCACACGGCCCCTAGCACCGGCTTAAGCGGAATACCTTCATACGAAATTTTAATTACATCTTCCACGTTATCAATAACATAATAAGACTCGAGACTAACTCAGATGAGAAAATTCGTCATATCATCATGACCAGTGACTTCTCATAGCTCGGAATAGGAACAGCATAGAGAAGAAAGCCACTGAATTTGTATTTTAATCTGTGACAGTCTGCAGCTTAAAATGAAAGAGAGTGTGGGCGACAATAAACAAATCGGAAATTCGAAGTGGGAGACAAAACAAGAAACAAACTGCACAGAAATTCAGGTCATTTATAACCACATATATCCGCACGTATAAGCTATCGTTATATAATTATTATTGATGAATTAACATTATTTTCTGTAATATTCCAATTTTGAGCACAATTACGTTTTATGTTGGATAGTGACAATTAAGCGGCCCCTAGGGGCAGGTTTTCCTCTTCTTCTTTTTTTCATAGTTTCCCATGGGGCTTCATCTCGAATCAACAACGTTGTTGTATTGAAAATTGCTGGATGGTGGGATGAATTTGACACATTTTCAAACATTTTATGGAAGTGTCTAGAAAAGTTGAAGTGAGTGGAAGGGGGTTTCCAGGTCTTTTATTTGTGAACCCTTATGCCCTGAAATATGGCACGGATATACCCATTCAGGTAATATATACTGAAAGAAGGTTAATAGCTATTATTAGCCGAAATTCGAAACCTATTGTCTCTTTCCAGTCATAAAAAATTCATTGTGGAAGAACCCTACATAGTGTGTGCAATATTAGCAGCGCGACGTCATCATGACGTACGCGCTATGAATACATCCGTGACGTTGTGCGCATCAGCAAGGGCGAGGAACGTCTTTACCCCGGTGTGAAAGAAACGTAGGTCCCCAGAAACCAGTGTCCAGTTTCCTATGCTTTACCTAGGGCGGGCTCTGATATCCGATTGACCCTTTTCAGAAGTCAGTGTCCGGGCTGGGTTATATCGTACAAAGCGGAAATTCATATATCGGGGACCATCGTTTTTCTTACAGCCACGCTAGGGCTATTTGAATCTATTAGGAAGATCCTCGTGCTGTTCATACGAACAAGAACAATCAAAGCGTGACTGATATACAACATTCTCTTGAGCTTACAACAAAAATTAAGAATTGGATTAAGAATATTGTTCTATGATACGGATTTGATTTGACCCAGTCGAAATAGTGTGAGCCCCATGACAAAAGCTTGAAAGCACCCCTTACATTATATAAGTATTTAAATGCAGAAATTTCTCAAACATGTAAGAAGGAACAGTCTATATACTATTCTGTATTTCGGCGAAAACGTGTTTACATGACATGCACACGAGTTTTATAATATACGCAGGCAAAATATGCTAAACAGGCTATTTTGTCGATTCTTTACAAGCGGAATTTTTCACCATACACAGAAAAAGAATTCATTAAAAATTTAAGGAATATTCCTTGACTATTACCCCAGCGGAATATTCCTAAACATAACTAAGAAATATTCCTTACCATGTTAAGGAATTTCCTTAACATGCTACTGAATATTCCTTATTGAATTTAAAGGAATCTTTCGCTGGTGTAATAGTCGGGGAATATTCCTTACTTTTGAAGGAATTTTTTTTTTCTTCAGTGTAACAAAAACTATGATTACGTTAACCAGACTTCGGAATGAGGCAGAACATATCATCTTCGTCATAAAATACTTGACTGATATTTGTGCTTTATGGAAAATCTCTTGTGTAAAACGCTAAGAATTGACGACATAGACATGATTGAAGCTTACCGACAGCCACGACCCATGCCCATCCTTTATCTGGAGTCCTGTACATGTACGGGTTACCTTCATCGTCCTTTGGATGGTCCATTATCTTCCCTTCTCTTTTGGTATGTTTCTCATCGGCAGACATTGTAACAAAGTACTATTGGTACATATATACGAACGATGACTGATATAGGTCATGCTGGTCTAAGGTCACTGAAACATGTCAACACTTCATCGTCACGCCCTTTAGATTATTTGTCCACGGGCAACGGTTTTAATATTGGGAGTATAAGAGTTTCATATGCAAAGATATAATCACTGAGGCGAACAGTAATGACGTGTGATATTATGTAAATTGTCCATGTGTAGGTGAACTGGTGAAGGATGAGTACTGCAACCAGTCTAGTATGACGAGTATGGTAGGCCGTAGGGGACAAAAAATTAAACATTTATAAACAATGTTGGTATTTGTTATCAAATCAAACCTGCTATTGCTATGCCTTATTCACTCCCTTCCTGTAAGAAAATAAAAGTTGTCTCCCCCTGAAGGCGCTCAGTCGGTTGGCTCTGCACACGTGCCCCATAAATACCTCCTCTTCCCTGCTGCAGCCTGCTGATGTGCTTGTACAAGGCCGCAGTGTGAGGGGAGGATGGGATGGGTAATCAAAGCAATAGCAGGTTTGATTTGGTAACAAATACCAACATTGTTTATAAATGTTTAATATTTGTTGCTCAAATCGTCACCTGCTATTGCTATGCCACGCTACCAACAGATGGAGGTAGGAATCTCGGCCTTGTTGTAGTTCATGAGTTCGTGCAGAGTAACCGTTGAGATGATCACGGATGTGGGAATAATACTCAAACAGAGGGAACCCGGGTGCAAGGACGCTATGGTTACTCAGGAGTAAATCAGTAAACTGATTGAAGGCACACAAATTACTCGATCATCCGAAACCGTGAATGTGGCACACAATATACTCAACTGGAGGGACCCGGGTGCAAGGACGCTGTGGGTATACCTGTAGTAGCGGGTAGACGTAGAGAAGGGTAAAGTTCATACTGACAACGATCGAATACCAGGTGGCCATCTTACACCATAGTGAATGCCGTCTTACACCATATCTCTGTAGTCTTTGCAATGCTGGCTTGCTTGAAACTGTATCTTGCTTGAATCTGTAGTCCAGCACTGTAGCCATTCGTCTAGGCAGCTGTGACTGTGACGTGTCTTGATAGGCTGGCTTGCTTGAATCTGTAATCTTGCACTGTATGTGACTCCACTGACACCAATGAACATAAAAATATACTCACGGATGTGTCAGGTCTTGTTAGCTGTCTTGACAGAGATAAATGAGGATGCGGTTCATTAATACTCAACAGAGCATAACCCGGGTATCTGGAGACGCTGGGAGTACTCATGGAGTAAATACCAGTAACTGCCTTCTCTTCTTTTATCAAGGGGAGACAAAATATAACATACTCAAACCAGAGTGAACCCGGATCGAAGACGCTGAGGGTACTCAAAGAGTAAAACAGTTAGATAATCAGTAGGGTCATGCCCCATAATACTCACCGATGTGTCGGGTCTAGTAAGTCGGCTGACTGTTTGGTTCACAGCACACTAAATACTCAACATGAGAGAACCCGGGTCGAAGACGCTGAGGGTACTCGTGGAGTAAAATCATAAACTGATTATAAATGTGGCACACAATTACTCAATAGAAGGAAACCCGGTCGTAGGTATTCATAGAGTAGATTTTTCATTTACCAGTAAGTAGTAAGAAAGGTCATGCCTAAACAATACTCACCGATGTGTCGGGTCTTGTAAGTTGGCTGACTGACTGGCTTGCTGCGGTAATCGGTGCTGCTCCCCCCTCCCTTTTTGGAAACTAATGAACCACATGCTGGGCAGCTACCAGCGGCCCTAGTGTGGTTACTCTATCTAACATTCGAATTGGCACTCCAAGCACAGGATTGGGCAATGTCATCCAAAGATACGTTGTTCCATAAAGGCCATGATCTAGCGATGGCACGAATTTCATGAGAGGATACAGAGGCCAGAAGCGGGGGAGCGTCGTGGGCATGCTGATTTGTCCACTTAATGGTCTTCTTCAACCAAGAGGCCACCGTGTTCTTGGTGATGTCACGAGTTGCGGTAGGATGAAGAGAGAGAAATAATAGTCGACGAGACCCCCGAACTGGGTCGGTACGGGTCAGATAATGACGTATTGCTCGCACTGGACATAACGGGATGTCGTCATCTAGGCCACGAACGAAGTCTGTTAAAGCAGGAATGGAATACAGACGTTGAGCATAAGGACCTAGGCGTACAGGCTCATTTTTGGCAATGGACAGGACGGAAAGAAATGCGAGACCAGTCTGCCGTCCAGGTCATAGACTTCCTCTCCAAAGCGTGAAGCTCGGATACTCTAGAAGCCAAAGCAAAGGCCGCTAGGAATACAGTCTTGTAAGAAACAGCTTTAATGGAGGCTGATTGGAAAGGTTCAAAGGATGGACGAAGAAGAGCGCTGAGGACCACCCCAATATCCCACTTCGGTAACAGTTGTCGAGTACGACGAGACTGTAAAGCGAAGGCACGTAGAAGAGCAGAGATGTTGTCGTTAGAACTAATGTCGATGGCAGTCGAAAGACGTAGAACCCTGGCTAAGGCCGACCGGTACCCCTCAATGGTGCTAATTTGAAACTTCCTATCTCGATGTAAGTGAAGGAGGAAGTCCGCTACTATGGAAATAGAGGTAGCGTCGGGATCGATGCCTCGGCCTCGACACCAAGCGACAAAGTATGACCACTTAGATTGGTAGAGCTGAGATGTGGAAATCCTTGGACTGTGAGTGCACTCTGGATAGTCTGCAAACGTGTAAGTTGAGCCACTGAGGGTTGTGATGGATTAACCCGTGAGGTTGACCCAACAGATTGGGCCAAGCTGGAAGACGGCGTGCTGGGGCGGTGAGCAGATGAATCAGATTCGGAAACCACGGTCGCCGAGGCCATCACGGGACAACGAGTACTAGGACGCAGTCGTGCTGAGCAATCTTTAATAGAACCTCCTGAAGCAGGGCGATGGGAGGAAAGGCATAAGCCAGGAAGTCGTCCCAACTGATCGATAGAGCGTCGATGGCGAAGGCTCGATGATCCAGAATCGGACCCACAAACAGGGGAAGCTGTGCATTGTTCCTCGTCGCAAACAGATCGATCAATGAAGACTCCCAGATGCTGGAGATGCGTCGGAAAACATTCGGTCTGAAGAACGGTGTCGGGACGAGAAAGGCGATCCGCCAGGACATTGAGCCGACCCGGAACATGGCGAGCGGCGAGATGGCAGCGATGTTGGAGAGCTCAATCGAAGAGTGTCCACACCAGCCGAAAAGTCGAGAGAGATCGGGTGGTACCCATCTTGTTGATGTGAGCAATGACAGTCGAGTTATCCGTTGCGATGAGAAGGGACGAATTCACCAGAAGAGAGCTTCAGTGTTGGACAGCTAATATGTCTGCCTTCATCTCCAGAAGGTTGATATGAATCTGGCATCCGACATCGACCATCTGCCGGACACTTGTCTAGATGGGCTCCCCAACCTGGCTGGGAGGCATCGGTATACAGATGGTAATCTGGAGTCTGTGAACGAAAGGGAACTCCCCTCATGACATTGTGACGGGACTGCCACCAAATCAGATGTTGGTGTAGAGACGTCAATACCGGAACCAGAGGGTTGAGGGATGCCATCTGAAGGTATGGCAAAAGATGGTATTGTAGCGGCCGAACTTGGAGACGGCCGTAGTGAGTGAGGTCCTGAGTGGATGTGAGTAGACCTAGAAGACTCTGCCATAGATGAAGGGGTGATGACAAGAACTTTAGTATCAACGCCTAAAGTTTGGTCCACCGGTCCTCTGGAGGTCGTACCAGTTGATGGACCGTGTCGAAGACTGCCCCAATGTAACGACGAAGTTGAGCCGGAACTAACTCTGACTTCTGGGGGTGAAGAATGAACCCGAGATGTTGAAGAATGAGCAACGTGAACCGGATCTGAGCGTTGAGAAGAGACTCGTTCGCCGCCCAAATGAGAATGTCGTCCATATATACCTCGATGTGAATGCCCCGTAGATGGAGAAACGCCATGACCAGTGAAGTGATGCGTGTGAAGAGCCATGGGTGATGTTGACTCCGAACGGGAGAACTTGCCATTCGAGCCGACGACCGGCGATGACAAAACGCAGGTAACGGCGATGACGAAGATGAATGGATATATGGAGATATGTGTCTTGCAAATCGATGGAGGCCAACCAATCCCGGTGATGTATGCGGGCCAGGATCGATGAAACTGACGTCATCTTGAAATGAGGAGGTGGTGACAGGTGAAGTTTGTTGAACCGCCTGAGGTCGATGATCATACGCATTTGATCGGAATCCTTCTTCTGAACAAGGAAGACATGACTGTAGACACCGACGCTATCCTCGGCCTGAGGTAGCTCCCTGAATGCACCCTTGGTGATGAGAGTGGCGACGGAAGAAAGAAGCGTCTGAACTAACTCTGACTTCTGAGGGTGAGGAATGAACCCGAGATGTTGAAGAATGAGCAACGTGAACCGGATCTGAGCGTTGAGAAGAGACTCGTTCGCCGCCCAAATGAGAATGTCGTCTATATATACCTCGATGTGAATGCCCCGTAGATGGAGAAACGCCATGACCAGTGAAGTGATGCGTGTGAAGAGCCATGGGGTGATGTTGACTCCGAACGGGAGAACTTGCCATTCGAACCGACGACCGGCGATGACAAAACGCAGGTAACGGCGATGACGAAGATGAATGGATATATGGAGATATGTGTCTTGCAAATCGATGGAGGCCAACCAATCCCGGTGATTTATGCGGGCCCGGATCGATGAAACTGACGTCATCTTGAAATGAGGAGGTGGTGAGAGGTGAAGTTTGTTGAACCGCCTGAGGTCGATGATCATACGCATTTGATCGGAATCCTTCTTCTGAATAAGGAAGACATGACTGTAGAAACCGACGCTGACCTCGGCCTGAGGTAGCCCCCTGACTGCACACTTGGTGATGAGAGTGGCGACTGAAGAAAGAAGCCTCTGAACGTGACCGAAAGGAACTGGCAAGAGAGAAGGATGAGGTCGGGCGATGAGCTTGGGTTGAGATTGAAAGTCGAAGAGGAAACCCTTTCTTAGAGTCTCTAGTACCCAAACGTCGTCTGTAATGAGTTGCCAATTCTGCCAGAAGTGTTGCAAACGGCCGCCGACGACATGATGACTGAAAGGACGGAAGGCGGGTAGCTGAAAATCTGTGATCTGCAGATAGTCACTTGCCGGAGGCTTCTTTCCTCTAGAAAGTCCTCGTGTGGAGCGTCGCCGTGTAGGTCTAGAAACTTGATTCCGATTCCTCGTCCGATTCGACGGAACAAACGCTGAACGTCGAGTCGCAGCGGAAAGTAGTCCAGCAGATCTCTCCTCGCGGATACCTGGCAAGACTCAACTGCGTTGTTGAATACAAACATAGAAGTCAACGGTTGATACAACATCTGAGTCTTAGCTGAAATCGGAACTTCAGCCTTGGTAGAGTGCAATAATGCTTTACGCTGACCTAGAAGCAGAGAAACATAAGCAAATGCGCCCGCCTCAATGACATGACGATTAGACTTATTAAGCGTGTCAAGAAAACCCCGAAGATAGGTGAGGTGACCATGAGATAGAAGAGCCGACCCGTCCAGTTGGCGGACGGCAGAATCGAACGCAAGCTGATTTGTCGCGTATAGGAACCAATCAGTGCATAACGTAATGCGATGAATGGCGAGCAACATATCCTGAAGATTATCAACCACAGTCGGTGATTCAGACTTCAGTTTCTTGGAAGGCTTCAAAACTTCGGTCAGGCTTAGGAGGCTTGACAGGTAGAGTACAATCGTGAAGCTGATCAAACGAGAAAACAGGCTTCTTAAGCTTACCGTCGTCCTCCAGAGAACGTTCGTGAGAAGCGCAATTAGAAGCCCAAGCCGGAGACGGAGCACAAGTAAGAAAAAAGGACGAAGGTCTGGACGAAATGACAGAAGAAGCCGCAGTCACATCCTTACGTCCAGGACGAGAAAACGAGGAGTCAGCATCAGTAGGTCCGGGCATCTGAGCAACAAGAGCAATAAGAGCCGTCATCTTATCCTCAAATGATAACTCACTCGTGTCGACAGACTTGCTCCGAGAAGTCGAAGACGTCAGACCAGAAGACGACGCCGTCGAAGAAGACCGACGATCAGGTGAATCCTCGTCAAGGACCCGAAAAGAACGACGACCTTGACGACTACGACGTCGGGGTGTACGAGAACGGCATAGCAGAGTATGAAAACGACGTAGTGGTCTATGAGAACGTCGTTGTGGCGAACGAGAAAGACGTTTTGGTGAACAGGAACGACGTAAAGGTGTATAGATACGGTGTACTGGCGTACGAGAACTGCGTAACAGTGTACGAGAACAACGTTGTGGCGTACGAGAACGACGTTGTGGAGAACGAGAACGACGTTGAGGCGTACGAGAACGGTGTTGTGACGAACCAAAATAGCGTCGTGGTGTAAGAGAACGGTGTTGAGACGTACGAGAACGACGTAGCGGCGTACGAGAACGGCGTAGTGGTGTACGAGGACGGCGTTGTGGCATACGAGAGTAGCGTTATGGCGTACGGGAACGGTGTCGTGGTGAACAGGAACGACGTAAAGGTGAATAGGACCGGTGTACTGGCGTACGAGAACTGCATAACAGTGTACGAGAACAACGTTGTGGCGTACGAGAACGACGTTGTGGAGTACGAGAACGACGTTGAGGCGTACGAGAACGGTGTTGTGACGAACGAAAATAGCGTCGTGGTGTACGAGAACGGTGTTGAGACGTACGAGAACGACGTAGCGGCGTACGAGAACGGCGTAGTGGTGTACGAGAACGGCGTTGTGGCATACGAGAGTAGCGTTGTGGCGTACGGGAACGGTGTCGTGGTGTACGAGAACGACGTTGTGGCGTACGCGAACGGTGTCGTGGCGTAAAGGAACGGTATTGTGGCGTACGGGAACGGTGTCGCGACGTACGGGAACGACGCTGTGGCGTACGAGAAAGACGTAGCGGTGTACGAGAACGACGTGAAGAAGATCTAGACCTGGAAGGTAGACGAACCGCCGTAGTCCGAAGAGCCGTTTTGGACGAACCAGTTGTAGAAAACAACCGCTGTGAAATAATATCCACAGCAGACAAAAATTTAGATTTAGCTGGAGTCGGTAAAGTCGGGGAAGAAAGGGCCCTTTGTTCGACCTCGATAACAAAAGGCCGATCCGCGAAAGCAGGTTTCTACTTAGAGACAGTGTCCTATATGTGTTGTAATTTTGTTGTTGGCCCTGACACTGTAGACGATTGCGTAACTCGAGACTTGAACTTAGAGCCAAAGTCGCCAGACGAGTTCTTGTCTTTACGAATAGACCCGTCTAGGCCGTTGTCAATTTCAACCTGTTTGACCGTATCGCTAGGCGGAATTTTAAAAGAAGACGAACCGGACATGCTAGGGCTAATACCAGGCAGATCTTCATTGAATTTAAAATCCGTGATGAGATCAATTTCAGAAAGATGTCTCTCATCAGCAGAAACATTAGTATCCTCGGAAGATCGTAGCAAAAACGCACGTCTATCCTGGGCATAATTCTGCCAGGCAGCATTGTCCCAGTTTACACATTCTAAACAAGTGGTCTCCCGATAACAAAGATGACCTTTACAGGAGAAACAGGTGGAGTGGGGGTCCAAAACAGGCCAGGAAAACCGACAAATACGTCAGCGTTTAGAATTTACGGGGACTGTAGAATTCTTATCAGACATTGTACAAATGTAATAGAATAGCTTCAAGAAGAAAACACTGGAAAATGATCTCAAAACTCGAATGTAGGAACTCCTCTCAAAACACGTCTGCACTCGCCAGCTGTAAGAAGGGAAGAGGAGGTATTTATGGGACACATGTGCAGAGCCAGCCGACTGAGCGCCTTCAGGGGGAGACAACTTTTATTTTCTTACGGGAATCTCCTAAGGGAGGGAATAAGGCATAGCAATAGCAGGTGAAGATTTGAGCAACAAATTCGCCATTTGGTGTAGACACATATTATTAGCCAATCACAGAGGTGTTTTACGTGTTGACATTAATTATTATATGTCTACATACAATTTAATTCGATATCATATCGAATTATTTTATATCCGTATACATATTATTTAGATACTGCATCAAATATTTCGATACTACATCGAATTAATTTGTACCCCCATTCAAATCATTTTGTATCCGGATACATATTATTTATATATGGCATCCCAATATTTAAAAGTGTGGTTGACCACAGAGGACAAAAAGGGCTATTTGGTGTAGACACATTTCAGTCAATCATATAACAGTTTTATGTATGTCATACATAATTCATTATATATGTCATATAATTAATTAAATATGTCATACATAATTCATTCAATCACGACCACTGGAAATATGTATGACATATCTAATACCGCTTATGCCGGTGCTAGGGGCCGTGTGGTCATATCATCCAAGTTGCCACATGAACAGGTACAATAAAAGCGTACCTAAGATACAACACATATCACTAATCGTTAGATTCTTGGTATGTGCTTTAGAATTGGTTAACCAGAAGACTATTCTGTGAAGTCATGTGACGCAGTCAGTATGTCGGCACCTCTTCCCACTTCCCTTATATGTGTTGTAATGCAGTAATCGCTTCCGTCACAAAATGTTCTGTTTCCTGTAGAAATGTAGCAACCAACGACAACGTGCGTTACAGATTCCACGCGTGGCCACATGTGCCACGGCACTATTTTCCAACTTCTGAAACATGTCTCGTACAGACAAGGAGCAATTTCTTTTTAATAAAAGTTGATTCTACTGGCTGTAGTTATTATAGGAGCGGAAGTGATGTATGGTGTCTATAATTCCGACGATTTCATTGGTTCAATACGATGCTACATCGAAATATATTTAGGATACCATATAAAATAATATTTATACGAATACAAAATGATTAGATGCAGTATCAAAATCATCTGCAATGCGTATACAAATTAATTTGATGTAGCATTGAAATAGTGAATGCAGTATCTAAATAATATGCATACGGATAAATACGGATATGATACCGAATTAAATTGTATGTAGACATTTAATAATTAATGTCTACACGTAAAACAGCTCTGTGATTGGCTAATAATATGTGTCTACACCAAATGCCGATTTTTGTCCCCTACGGCCAGCCACAATTTAAATATTGGGATGCCATACCTAAATAATATGTATACGGATACAAATTGATTCAATACAGTATCTAAATGATTTGAATGAGGATACAAATTAATTTGCTGTAGCATCGAAATAGTTGATGTAGTATCTTAATAATATGTATACGGATATAAAATAATTAAATTGTATGTAGACAGATAATAAGTAATATCTACACGTAAAACAGCTCTGTGTTTGGCTAAGAATATGTGTCTGCACCAAATGGCGATTTTTTTGCCCCCTACGGCCTACCATACGAGCATACATCTGTACGTAGTTGCTTTATCCAGTGGTATAGTAGCATACAAAAACTCAGTAAGCATTTAATAACACTGGTATTGTTATCAAGACCTCTCCATTTTGAATAGTCGTCTAGTATGGCGCTGTTAAATAATTAAAATCGAAATCTCCAAATTGACCATGATTGCACCGTGATATTTATAATCGATGACGTTTTCAATGACTTGCTAAACACAGAAAAAATAGAGTCAGTAATGTGCCAGTGCATTTCTATCAAAGTACTGAAATAGTACTGAAATATAACAGCACTGAAACAGTATAGTTATATAACAGTAGTAATTCAGTACTAAAACAGTACTGATATATAACAGTACTGTAACAGTGCTACAAAATAACAGTACCGAATCAGTACTTTTTCAGTATTGTACGATTTCAGTGCTGTTTCAGTACTGTAACATTTCAGTATTCTTACAATATGCATTACTGACACTGCGTGGAATTATCATTGTCACTGATATGATAAGCCCTATTTTGGGCGAGGTACAGTTCTCTCCCTTTCCAACCAATTCAATTCAATTTTATAGCTACCTCGGCATGGATTACACAGATCAGCGGAAGGGGGAGGGGACATCTCCCAAGATAAAAAGCAGAGGTCTTCAAGAAACAGAGAGACAACTCACAACGCCAATAGGGAGCGCTGTAGCTAAGCAGACGACACAGCAGGCAATTGGCATCAGAACACTATTAATTTTGTTACTTGTTATATATTAGCATAAAAAATCATTAAAAAAAATCAGAAAACTCTCGATGCATAAATCTACTTGGCAAGACAATATTCACCTTGTGGGACATTAACAGTTAAAGTTTTGACAGGAGTTGACCATGGAAATTTCAAATTACCGCCATTGACAGCTGATCGCTGTTACCGAATGTCATTCAATTTGTAAACAGGGAGCCTTCTCACCCCTCGATGATCATGTCTCCATCCGCCATGTTTTCCTCAAAGTGGCACAAATCAACACCAGGAAGTACAGTTTGAAGACTCATCCGCAATTTGGAATATCAGATGTATCAGGAATGCTGAAAAATCACAGCTCATTAAATCTACACTGATCTGCTCTCAAATTTCTAAACGATGTAGTTCGAGGGTTCCGATCCGGAAGTGAATAACTCTGGTCTGATGCCGGTCAGTCATGAAACTATCGTTGAAATAAAGAAAGCAAACAGCACCCATCTCCAAACTATCTTGAGAAGGCACAGATAAACTATGCAAAGATAGAGATCTTACAGCCTATAAACCAAGGGTATCTCCTTTATAATTTTCCCTCAGTTTGCCCCATGTGACTTAAGGCTGAGGTACAAGTAAAAAGTACAATATCTCACTAACCTGTACATATTTTTTCATCTGGTAAAAGGCAGCAAGTAGACAATCCTTTTGCCTATAATAAGAAGTATAAAGCATTGACTAGATATGTTAAACACTATTTTAAGTTATTTTTTTATTATTTTAATTCATTTTTTATGAAAATTTTCAAATTAAAACTTAAAAATAAAGAAAATTAAATTCAAAATCTGACAAAGCATAATTTGTTTCCAAGCTGCTCATTTAGACTACATTCAGTAAAAAATTTCTTTATGACAGTGGTTAATTTCCCCATGTAATCAGTGGGTCATTCCTGTGATCTATCAAATGTATTAAAATTTGATGTTGATACAAATATCAAAGACACATTTAATCCTATAATAAGTGACAGCAATATACACAAATGTGTACACAACACATCCAAAAATATAACACAGAGGTGTTCATGGTATAAACAACTCCCATATAGAGAATATATGTTAGTTCAATTGGATGGATCTACATCTCATCAACATCTTGTTGGCAGTAATTAAAAAGATGCACATATTACTTATAAACAGTTATTATTACTGAGAAAACTCATAAATAACATTGGCGAATATATTGTGTGCCTGATTTCAAGTCCATGAATGCAATGTTTGCAAACAGACAACATTTGTCAAAACACAACATAGAAAAAAGGAATAAAATTCAATGACAACATATCTGATGGTCATTGCTGATCTCTGCTGCATAATACAACCATGAAAGGTGAAGACAGATGGAAGTTGACTCACTTAAAGTGTTAACTGTTTGGTGAAACATTGAAGTGGCAACTTACAGAAACCAAGGCCTATCTTCCAATAGAGTTGAAGGCCATACCTCTGAGTCACAACGTGCGAAATGCCAGAGAAACTATTTGGTGTGTGCAGGGGGGGGACTTAATATTTGGTGCCTGTAATCCTTGTTCCTTGCTGCCCACAAGATCTCTAATCTGAATATGAAAAAAAAAATACAAACTTATAATCCTGAAGATACTGAAAATGAAATGAAGGGAAAGTATGTGTTATGATGTGACTGACAATAGACACACAAAAATGTGAAGCCATCAACAGTCAGATTAATTAATGACTCAGTTATCAGATTTTATTTGTCTCATTAAAGTTACAAATGCAAAAAGCATTTGGGATATTCTTTGTGTGTGGAACAAACATCTGATTTTCTACAGGTGATATGATTATTATTAATTTCATGTGGTTCCAGACTGATATGAAGTGGGTATGTACATTAATGATTGGAGCATTGAAAATTTGAACCGAAGTCCAGATTTTCAAAAAAACAGCATGTATCTATGTGAAATTCCTTTCTTCCATTTATAATTTATTGTATCTCGAAAGCTAATTTGCTACTAGCTACTACTAGCTGTGTTACGTGGACCTCGTCATATTTGGCATTGACTATTTGGCCCTAGCACTGACAAATCAGCCATTTTGTGCCTATGTTTGCTCCAAAAGATCTCCATATTGTCACGGAAATGGCATAAGAATACAAGAGATGTTACCCAGCATTATCAGTATGATGTTTATTTCACCCACATTTGGCAAAAAAAAAAAATTTATAATAGAAATATTAATTAAAATTAATTTTAAAAAAATATTTTATTTTATTAATAATTTAATAACAACTTTGTAATAACCCCAATATTTATATGTTGTTCATGAGTCGGCCTGGAGAAAATTGGACTGATCAAGTCAAAACTATAGCCACAATGACGATTTGAAGTTCTCTTGTCAAATATGAAAATTTATTGTGACAGGGATCAGAACACTATTAATTTTGTTATTTGTTATATATTAGCATAAAAAAATCACAAAAATTCAGATGCATAAATCTACTTGGCATGACAAAATATTCACCTTGTGGGACATTAACTGTTAAAGCCTTAACAGGAGTTGACCATGAAAATTTCAAATTACCGCCATTGACAGCTGATCGCTGTTACCGATTGTCATTCAAGTTGTAAACAGGGAGCCTTTTCACACCTCGATGATCATGTCTCCATCCGCCATGCTTTCCTCAAAGTGGCACAAATCAACACCAGGAAGTACAGTTTGAAGCCTCATCTGCAATTTGAAATATCAGATGTATCAGAAATGCTGAAAAATCACAGCTCATGAAATCCACAATGATCTGCTCTCAAATTTCTGAACAATGTCGTTCGAGGGGCTCCGACCCGGAAGTGATTAACTCTGGTCTGATGCCAATTGTACAGATATTGAAAAAGTATCGTTCTCGGTGTTCAAGGGGAGACAATCTCGCCACCAGGAGTCGCTGCTTCCACAGATTGCTCGTACACAGTCATTAGTTTCATACAACAAAACTGCTCCATCATCATATTTTTTTAGTACGCTGCTCACATTTTACCAAATACTTATTTTGTGAATTGACTTTTCTGATATTGTAGAATAAATGGGGTAAAGTTTGTGTAATGCTAAAATATCTAAATGAATTAATGAATTTTCAGTCCATATTTATTATTTTTCGTGGTTGATTCAAATGTACGATTAAAGTAAGCATATGATTTTGAAAACAAGAAAAATTAAAGGATAACTTCAACAATCACATGTAACTAATATATAATTTTTGTTCATTTTGAAATGTAATTAATGGATGGTTAGTGGGTACTAATCTTCTTTAATCTTTTGTATGATCCATGTCCACTGACTGGCACACATGCTGGCTTTCACTGTCATATGGAACTTTGAAGTTATAATCTCCAAGCCGCTTCTCAAAAATAGAATCTGAAATCTGCCACATAATACTCAAAGACAATGAACAATGTTCTTTGGCTTTCCACAGTCTAATGTCTTTCAATTATATGTAGCAGGACAATGCATCAGATTCAAATGAATTGCAGAGTAGACACAGTTGTTATGTACCATACTCATCCTTGTAGAATGTCCTAAGTGCTAAAATAGAACTGTTGTTTGTACGACTATTAGTGCTGAAATAGAAAGAAAAGCTTGTGAGAATTGCAAAGATTACAATAAAACAATGTACAGAGAGACTTTGTTCTTGCATCTTCATTCATCTTCATTATAAATTGCAGTTAAAATTAAAGTCCCCTCACAAGTATTTGCAGAGTTGGGCAAATATCCGCTTGGGGGAAAATGGGTGGGGCAAATGTCAGGGTGGGCAAATGACCGGAAGGGCAATTGTCTGTACCCTCCCATTATACAGTCCTTAGGCAAAGATTACTTCTAGAACTCAGTAATGTGTAACAACAGTTTGGATCACTGTCATCTGATGATAAATTCAATGCTATAATGTCAAATGAATTTCCACCTCTGTGCAGCTTAATCTGTTCATGTACGTGTATCAGTGTTTCCAACTGCGAAAGGAACACCCTGTAATTTTAACAGTTTGCACAGTATTCCCGGCATTATATACCGATTTGTACGATTTGCTGTGATTGCTTGTAAGTTTGTATTGTATTGAGCAATTTTGCTGTTGCACTGCCCGTATTGGGTGTATGCAAATAAACTTGAACTTGAACTTACTGAACTGAAATTTCTAAACTTTTGTAATAAATCATAATTCTTTATCGCAAAATACATTCGTTCTCACTCAAAAGAAATGTTTTGTACCGGTTCTTTTCTTGCCACATGTTTGTCTATCGTACTGCAATAACCTAATAATATAGGGTGGGAGAAATGTCCACTGGGGGAAATGTCCATGGGGGAAATGTCTGCTGGGGAAAATGTCCACTGGGGGAAATATCCGTACACCGCTTTGAACATCGTCGACATTAAACTTCTTACTTGTAAGTTGAATAATCAGAATAATACAGAAGTATATCGTTTTAGATCACGGAATTTAACTTATTTTATCCAATGATAGTTCTGAACTCTTGTAATAGATGTGGATGACATAAATATTTCGAAATATTTGTACTAATAGGCGTACATAGATCTAGATCTGCAGGGTAGAGAACTTGAAAGAATCAAGATGGAGGAAACTCGGCTGATTCCCGTAGGTAATGTTCGTGTAGTTTATCAGTCTTATCTTCCAAATCTAACCAACGATTGTATTACAGTCATTTTGAAATTACTGTGCCATACACGTATACCAGGATACATATGAAAGATATAAAGTTACGTCAATTTTACAATAACAGCAAAAAGTAACAGAAATATCTGTGAAGTCAAGGATTAACAATCAAATATTTATCCACAATACTAAAATCATATACAAATTAAGTAAGGTTAATACAACAAATAAATGTTTGAAATAGAGTCTTACTGTTCAATGCTATAACGGTGTATATTAAACAGTCTCTGTTGACGCGCACCAATCGCTCTTCTGTAGAATGGTAATCCAACACTGCTTAGTTGTTCACAATCACAGTAAGTGTCCAATATCCGAGGGTTCAATACCGCAGATTACGCAGCAGCCAAAAGTTAATACACAGGAGTAAATAATCCAGCAGTCCGTAATTACAGGCAAAGGTAACACAGTATAACAGACCCACATAAAAGCCAGTTTGAATTCCCTGCTCACAGACTGACTGAGCGCTATTAATACTCTATGAGGCATTCCAGATCATTCTACCAATTCAAGAAGCTTCTAGAATACACATTATTACCGTATCATCTGACCTAGATACAATTTACAGTAGCCTTCCAGAAAGGTCCAAGTGTCAGACCTACAAAATAGAAGCTTGCGTCAGCCCCATATTTTAGAAGCATCCACAATGTCTAATAATAGACTACAATACCATGACACTCACCTTCTTAAAAAAAGAAAGTTTCAAACTTAGAACTTTCTTGACAATTAAAAACATTATTGCAAAAAAATCTATATTACAACAGCAAAAATGTTGACAAACATATGTACATTGTATACGAGACAAACAACCAGCAATCAAATTGTCCTTGCCCTTAATATGTCTGATTTCAATATTGTATTCTTGTAACACCAAACTCCATCTCAACAATCTTTGATTTTTTTTTTTCATCTTACTTATGTAAACAAGTGGATTGTGATCACTGAATACAGTGATTGACAATGATGAGGAAGTAACATAAACAACAAAATGTTGTAAAGCCAATATGATTGCCAAACATTCTTTCTCAATTGTAGAATAATTTATCTGATGTTTGTCAAATTTACGTGAAAAATAACATATTGGGTGATCTACACCATGTATATCTTCTTGTAACAAAACGGCACCAGCAGCAACATCACTAGGATCTACAGCCAGTTTAAAAGGTGAATCAAAATCTTGTGCTGAAAGAACTGGCGCGCTCTTGAGTATGGTTTTCAGGTTTTCAAAAGCTGATTCACATTCATCAGTCCAAACAAAACTTGCCCTTTTCCTTAAGAGTTGAGTTAAAGGCTCAGTAATATCTGAAAAATTTGAACAAAATGTTCTGTAGTAACCAGCCATACCCAAGAAACGCATCAGTTGTCTCTTACATGCTGGTCTTGGAAATAGCGAGATAGCACTAACCTTAGCATCTACAGGTTTTACCTGACCATGACCTACAACATGACCCAAGAATGTCACACGTGCATGTCAAAATTCACTTTTCCCAAGGTTGACTGTCAGCTTGGAGTCACTTAGACGATTGAACAGTGCGCGAATTCTCTGTAGATGATCTTCCCATGTATCGCTGTAGACAATGACGTCATCAGTGTAAGTCTCACGTCCTTCTAAACCAGAAGTCACACGTTTGATGAGACGCTGGAATGTGGCCGGAGAATTTTTCATTCCAAATGGCATGACTTTGTACTGGAACAGACCCTCCGAAGTGACGAATTCTGACATCTCCTTAGCACGATCTGTCAGTGGAACTTGCCAAAATCCTTTCAGAAGATCAAACTTTGACACAAACTTGGCACTTCACACTTTATCAATGCAATCGTCAATGCGTGGAATAGGGAATGTGTCTGTTTTGGTCAATGTGTTCACCTTTCTGTAGTCAGTACACATCCTGTAACTGCCATCTGGATTTGGAACGAGGACACAAGGTGAACTCCAGTTACTATTACTTGGTTCAATGAAGTCATTGTCCAATAAATACTGAATCTCTTTTTTCAGGTAGTTTTGTTTAATGAGATTCAAACGATATGGGTGCTGCTTTACTGGATTAGAATCTCCGACATTGACGTTATGTGAAATTGTATCAGTCCGAGTCGGGATATCGGGAAACAAGTGTTCATATTGACTGAGCAGAGTTCGAAGTTCTTCCTGACGCGCTGGTTCAAGATGACGCAACTTGGAATCCAAATTAAGTAGAATGTCAGAGTTCTGTAATTTCGCCGCTGTCATGGGCTCTTCACAAGTTTCATTATTATCAGGGTCAGAACTAACTACACTTACAGGGTGTACAGTACTGTTAGTGCTATCTCTGTCTATGTATAACTTTAACATATTTACATGACATAACTGTTTGTGTTTACGCCTGTCAGGAGTCTGAATTACATAATTAAGGTCACTTAATTCTTTTCAATGACATAAGGACCATAATATCTAGCCTTAAGTGGATTACCAAGAATAGACAGAAAAGCCAGTACCTTCTCACCAGGTTTGAAACTTCGTTTAAGGGCATGTTTATCATAGGTTATTTTCATACATTTTTGTGCTGACTTTAAATTTGACATGGCCAAATCACATGCTTTAGTCAACCTGGTGCGAAAGTCCGACACATATTGTAAGAGACTACATGAGTCAAGATCACTGTCTAGGAACTTTCCCTTTAGCAGGTTAAGTGGTCCTCTAACTGTATGACCAAAGGCTAATTCAAATGGACTGAAGCCTAAAGACTCTTGAACAGACTCTCTAACAGCAAACAATAACAAATGTATGCCCTCATCCCAGTCTTTCTCAGTGTCAAAACAATAAGTCCTAATCATGTTCTTTAATGTCTGGTGAAATCTTTCTAATGCGCCTTGGCTTTCTGGGTGGTATGCAGATGATTTGTACTGCTTTATTCCCAATTCATGCATGACTTGTTGAAAAATTCCTGACATGAAATTAGATCCCTGATCAGACTGAACGGACTGGGGTAGGCCGACAAGTGTGAAAACTTTAACTAAGGCCTTAACAATAGTTTTTGCCTTAATATTCCGTAAAGGAATGGCCTCAGGGAACCTGGTTGATGCACACATGACTGTTAACATGTATTGATTGCCTGACTTTGTTTTTGGTAATGGACCAACACAATCTATAATCACCCTACTAAATGCTTCCTCAAATGCAGGGATTGGTTGTAGAGGAGCCTTTGGTATGGTTTGGTTTGGTTTTCCTACCATTTGACATGTGTGGCATGACCTACAAAATTCCGTAACATCTTTCTTTAAATTTGGCCAATAGAAATGATTTAGAATTTTGTAATATGTTTTGTTAACACCTAAATGGCCTGAAAGAGGTGTTTCATGGGCTAGTCTGAGGATATCTGAACGATATGACTTTGGTACCACAATCTGATACTTTACTGCCCACTCATCATCAGGTGACACATCTGGCGGTCGCCATTTGCGCATAAGAACACCATTCTTACAAAAGTAACACACAGGCTCTTGAGTTACATCACACTCATCTACTGCCCTGTCAAACAACTTGGAAACGTCCTTGTCACTATACTGTTATTAACCAGCCGTGATTTTGAAATGTTGTCATTAGAACATTCCAATTTGCTATCAAAATGTGGCTTATCAGCCGCATCATTTAAACACACGAGTGCCGACCAAACAAACGTCATCGATGACGTCATCTTTAAAGACTTTTCAGACTCCTCATCCAATGTACTCGTGACTCTAGTAACTGCACAAGCAGGATACAAACTTTGAATTTCGTCTTCAACTTGATCATGGATCTGATCCAAATAAGGCGTGTCAGTTACAATCGGGTTAACCCCGACCTTATCCCCCGCAAGATCATTTCCAAGAAGTAATTGAACACCCTCAAATGGTAAACTATCTTTAATACCCACCATAACAGGCCAGAAATCAAGTCGGAAGACAAATGAACGTTATGGAGCGGAACAGGTGTATAATTTACAGAAACTACCCCTTTACTTAGGACATTACTGCCTGCAGATGAAGAGTCAGAAAAAGGCAAAGTATCTGCCAACAAAAGTGACTGGTACGTGCCCGTGTCCCGCAAAATCTTCACAGGAATAGCATCAGACAAATCACTTCAAAGTGAACCATTGTGGATAAATGGTTCAAAAATCTCCATAACAGGATTTGAAAAACTGTCAACCTTATCCTTGATAGAACTAATAGGAACAGTGTCCCTGGCCATCTTAACGTCATATACACTATGAACGTCACTAACCTGCTTGGGTATAGATCTTGAAGTGAGGAAACCACTGGGCTTTTGAAAGGCTTGATCTTGTTGTTTTCTTTTCAATTTAAAACAATTAGCCATTAAATGACCTTCCTTCTTACAATAATTGCAAACGGGAGATTTATTTTGAGTGTTAAAAGTGGGTGACTGAGACTTTGTGTTTGACCTTTGACCTTTGTAACTGGGGTTAAAAGTTTTAGGCCCTGAGAAAGAACTGGGTTTGTTACCTGAGAGATTAGACTGGAATGAACTTGGCTTAACAGCATTGACAAATGATAATTTGTGTGTCAGAGCGTATTCGTCAGCAAAACGTGCTGCCTGATCTAAAGTGTTGGCATTCTTTTCATCAAGAAATGTTCTAATATCACCATGGATACACCTTTTAAATTCCTCTACCAGCATAAACTGTCTAAGGTTTTCAAAGTTGTTGTCAATTTTAACTGAAGCACACCACCTATCAAATAACTGTTCTTTTGAACGAGCAAATTCTACATGAGTCTGAGAGTTTTCTTTTTCACAACTACGAAACTTTTGTCTATAGGCTTCAGGAACTAATTCATAACATTTAAGGGTTAAATCCTTCACTATATCATAATTTGATGCTTGCTCTACCGTCAACTGAGTGTAAATGTCCCTTGCTTTTCCGATCAAAACACTTTGAAGAAGTAAACTCCAATTTTCTTTTGGCCAGTTTAAATTTTCAGCAATTTTCTCAAAACGCAGAAAATAACTATCAACTTCTTTTTCTTTAAATGGTGGGACGAGACGTATTTGACGAGCCGCATCAAATTTGATTGCGATTGTACAGGTGCAGTGCAGGAGGATTTGTTTGCGACTGTAATTCCATATGCTTCATTTCTAACTGAAACTGTCTTTCTTTCTCTCTTTTCTCTAACTGTCTTTCTTCCTTCTTCTCTCTCTCTAATTCTAATTTCTTTAATTCCAGCTGATGTTGCAATTCTAATTTCCTTATTTCCAAATCATCAGCTGTTTCCTCAGTTAAATCAAAATCACTTTCATCCCAAAGTTGTTTGCTAACAAAATGTTTAATAATGAGTTTCCTAATTTCTTGCTTTCTCCAAGATGTTTTAACTTTAATTTGTAGGAATTTACACAGCGCGAACAAATCCTCTTTGCGTAGATCGTTAAATACCTCCTGACTAGGCTTTGAGGCAAACTTTGCTGGGTCAAATGACATGCTGATAGTGTACTCCCTGGCTTCACAAATTCAGACAATGTTGTAAAGCTGTATCAATTTAGAACTATGTGGCAAAGCTGCAAGCTGATCAATAATGTAAACAAACTATCCCGGACGAGCCCCCAATTTCTGTTACGTCAATTTTACAATAACAGCAAAAAGTAACAGAAATACGTGTGAAGTGAAGGATTAACAATCAGATATTTATTCACAATACAAAAATCATATACAAATTAAGTAAGGTTAATACAACAAATAAATGTGCGAAATCTATACCGGTGTATATTTCAGTCCCTGTTGACGCCCATAAATCGCTCTTCTGTATAATGGTAATCCAACAGTACTCAGTTGTTCACAATCCCAGTAAGTGCCCAATATCCGACGGTTCAATAGCGTAGATTGCTCAGCAGCCAAAGGTTAATACACAGGAGAAAATAATCCAGCAGTCCGTAATTACAGGCAAAGATAACACAGTATAACAGACCCACATAAAAGTCAGTTTGAATTCCCTGCTGACTGACTGACTGAGCGCTACTTATAATCTATGAGGCATTCCAGATCATTCTACCAATTCAAGAAGCTTCTAGAATACACATTATTACCGTATCATCTGTCCTAGATACAATTTACAGAAGCCTTCCAGAAAGCTCCAAGAGTCTGACCCACATAATACAAGCTTGCGTCAGCCCCATATTCCAGAAACATCTACAATGTCTAATAGACTACAATACAATACTACAGAATCAAACGAAGACAATATGGGGAGGGGGGCTAACGTGAAGAAACTCACCAAGGCACCTGGAACTAGAAATTATGAACTATAGAGAGTGTGGTAGGGGCATCCTCGCGAGCCAGTGTATCAATCGATAGGTTAGGATAGATACACTGGCTTGGTTAGTTACCGATAGCAGTTCTGGATATAAATAACTGGAGGCGTTTCCGCGAACCCGAGCCAATCAGTAGGCGCGCTGGAGCAGCTCATCAGACCAATCCGCAACGAGGTTTGAGTTTTGACTGGTTTGAATTTCATCGCCAGCCATACTACCTTTGAAGTTAGGCTGAAATCGACATCGGGTGTCCGCAGGCTTCAGATACCGACATGCTAATTCAAAACAACCACTGGGGATGAAATGTACGAGATTGTGTAATAGACGCAACGACGACTCGTGAACCCATTCGATTCACCAAAAAGGTCCAGGTAAACCCTCTGCGAAGATTTGGTGATTACCTGAACTTGTGCAGATGGGTAGGGGGGAGTGGGGATGAATATGTCCAGATCTAAATCGGTATAAAGTGAAGCGAAGGGAGGTGGGAGATAGATCTAACCGACCTGAACAAAATCGACATGAAAGTTGCAGTTTGTAATCTAGGACTAGATATTTGAATGGGTGCAGTCTGCAAGGAGCGAGGGAGTGAAAAAATCAAAAAACGAAAGTTGCATATATACATGGCACTACAAATTTGAATCTCAAGGGGGGGGGGCATTAGTACTCTCTAAACACACTTCAATAATGCACTCAGGCGATCGAGTGGAAATTCATTCCTCTCAATGATTACAGTACAGGCCACGTCAAAACACAATTAAGCCTATCTAGTTACCGCATTGTTACCGCGGTACCACTTCAGCCTAATCGCTAGACTAATTACCACCCCCCGTTATGTCTGCATGCGCCGTAACTGCAGACGAAACGTAGCTCCAAAAAGCTACGGAACTCTGGGTTAAATGTGATAAAAGCAATGTACCTTGAAGTGTATAGTTGTGTCCGTCGCAACGGCCACTTGACCGAGTGGTTTGAGGCGGAGAGTGGTGTTAAACAAGGATGTGTTTTATCACCATTGTTATTCAACCTATATGTGAATGACCTAGTTATATATCTTAACAGCCTTAATCTTGGTGTCGATATTGATGGAGAAAACGTTAGTCTGCTCATGTATGCCGATGACATTGTTTTAATATCTGAGACAAGTCGAGGACTCAAAGTCCTTCTGCGCCACCTGAATACTTGATGTGAGAGAAACTCTATAACTGTAAATGCGGATAAATCAAAGATAGTCCATTTTAGGAACCATCAGTAGACCGAACGAGTGACGATTTTATTTGTGGTAGTCATCAGTTAAAACTTGTGGAGAAATACATGTATTTGGGGCTGTTATTGACTGATACGTTCGACTATTATGTGATGTCAAAGTGCGTAGCCCAACCTGCTGGTAGGGCATTAGGCCTTGCAATAGCGAAATGTACAAGTTTTGGTGGTGTACTTTTTATTTTTACTAAACTTTACGACGGCATTTTAGTTCCTGTAATCTCCTATGGAGCAGCCATTTGGGGTACTCACGAATTCTCACACATTAATGCTATGCAGACTAGAGTAAATGTGAACCGTATGCTAGAACAATACTGTCCAGGAAGCGCAGGAGTGCGCTAGCTATGTTCCGTTTAGGAGTGGCGCCTATACGATTAGAAACCGGACGATATGAAATTATAAGCGTCTAGTCCGTCATTCATAATTCAGCCGTCGTCCATCAGAGAATATCCGCGTCCATAATCCAAAGACCTAGTCCATATTCCATATAACAGCATTAGCATTAGCACCAAATTCAAAAAGACAATCATAGTATACATAAACATAGGCTTGTTTCCTGCAAGAAAAACGAAGAAAATCTCTTCGTAGAGGCCCGAATATGCCCGATTTGCCGGTCGGGAGTCGGAAGACAAAATGCATGTGTTATTGGAATGTCCCGCATACGAAGATCTTAGGTTAGACTTCCGCACTGGAGTCAGTTTTATGTTTGGTCCTCGACTAGCCAGCCTGTCTAATATTGAGCTATTGGCTATCTTGCTATCTCATGAGCCCAGTTCATATCAGTGCCAAACCCTGTGCAGACGTATTAGAGCGTCGTATGGAAATTGTGTATAGTAGGTAACCTTCTCAATTAGTGTATTTTAACTACTATGTGTTGTATTTTATGCTAAATATTTTTTAATCCGTCTCTCATAACTCTATATGAGTGGTGTGCGGTATGTTTGTATCTACTCATAGAAACGTGTATGTACCAAACAGTGAGACCGTAATAAACAAATATCTATCTATCTATCCATTATATCCATTCAAGCCTTGGTTCTAACAATAATATGAATACTAAGAGATAAATAGCGAGTGTCAGATCCGGCAATCAATATTCAACCGTCGTCCATAAAAGAATTTCCGTGTCCACAATCGAGAGACCTATTTCATATGACACTTGGCACCAATTCCAAATGTGTACGAAATGAAAATAACAAACACACCAGATGATTTCTTACAAGAGATAAGCGGTTGACGGTTTTCAATGATGCCAGCAAGATATGAAGGTTTGAAGCTCGCTGAAACATAGAGCACACAGGAAACCCCCATCAAACCTTCATATGCATGTATCAGCTGTGATCAAATTCAACTACCACAACAAATACGATAGAATCCACTACCAGTTTATCAAAGATGATCTGTGCTTCAAGGTTAGTTTCAGCAATAGCCAAATATGCGATAAAAAAATAGGCTTACATCGCAGACGTCATTGGTAATAATGATAATCGGTTTTCAAGGTCATCTGATCTCCGTTCAATCTGTGTCTAAGAGTGTTTATCAATATTAAGGCTTCTTCGGGATTGGAACACTGAATTTCCCTATCACCATATATGATATACGACTTTTTATCGAGATAAGGGAAATCCGAATATATTGATATCAGTAATACAGCGATTGATCTTGGAGTCCATCATCCAAGCAATCTCCGTTATAGGTAGATTAACGTCGGAGAAACTCTTTTAAAAACAAGCGCTGGAGGAGCGCAAAGACCTCCGTCGAGGCAACAGGGTCAGTAGGGGAATACATCACTGAATAACATAGGGCCGGATGCCAAGATCAATTTTGCATTTGTTGGACGTTAACTTCACCAATGGTAATTAACCTGAGATTGAGGGTTCCCCACTAGCATGTCCAGCTAGGGATGTGGAAGTCACATTCCCCGCAAATAATTTTTCACGTGCTTGAAATATTGGGGTATGGAATAGAGTATATTGATGGAAAACCTGAAATACTGCTTGAGACATTAGGCCCCTTCCCACCCACACCTCCCCCTGAGAGGACGCCCCCACCCAAATCAACACGTTAGCGGCAGAAATGAGACCCTGTGTGCCTAGTTTTACCAACTTGCTTGTGATTTTATGCTATAGGCCCTACACATCAACACTTCATATTTTGTATGTGTACAGTATAGCATCCTCATTGACAGAATCCTCTACAAAACACATCTGATTTTACCGACACTTCGTTCTGATCTGTCTCAGCATCATGTGATGATGATTCAATGAGCTCGAAATAATTTTGTATACTGGTGTTACAGGTCACCTTCATCATAATGTATCAATTACCATGGACTTGTACATGTACCACATTCATATTGAATGGTGATGGCTGATGAGAATATTGCCCATATGGAACAAATGGCTGGATTCCAGCGAATAAAAAGTTCATGTTAATCATAAACAACATACAATTAATAATACTATCAAATAATTATGTATATTCCTTGTCGACATCAATATAATACAGACAATATTATGACTGAATCATGGTAACAGATATTCAAGGGTATATATGTCTACACTAAACTGAAGGAGACCCATGATGCATATTATATTATGTTGTAAAACTTCACTTGCTAATCTCGATTATGTTGCTTATTGTGAAAATAAATGAAGTTATGAAAATAAATTTAGTATGATTGCCCATTACCCCCAAATTAGAAATATCTTCAGCAGCTAAAGTTAAGCCAATCATAACAATATATAACACCATGGTATTGTTGTAATATCACCCAGGTATTGATCTTTGGTTAAGAATGTAATGAGATACATATACCTGTTCTTTGTGTTATTCTGTATGCAGTTCATTCTGTATGTATTTTATACATGTACATATACCAGAAGTGGAATTAAAATTTGAATAAAATAATCAAAATATGTTCGGTTTTTACCTCTACTCAGGAAATGAAGTCTTTGTTTTTAGAAGCTAAATCATTTCAGACACGTTCAAGTCCTCACCTGGTCAAGGGAGATAATTTTGTAAAAAAAAAACAAGTATAGATCCACACTTGGTGCAGACCAGAAAGTTTTATGACCTTTGATGATATTTGTTGAGCATGCTGCAGGATTTCTACTTTCATGAATCTGATATTATCCACACAGTCCCATTCTACATGATATTTGTGCCATAGCACCGATAAACTAGATCCCTTCATTTATTTCCGGCGGCGCGGCGCCGCCGGATATCTGAATTCGGTAAACATGGGAGCGGCCATCTTGATATTGGACGAGTAACAGGTGTTTTCTCGAGCCATACTTCAAAGGCGTGCCATGGAGTGATCCAACTAGTTTCATATCGTAAAACGACAGGATTGTATCACCCGTTCGTGGTTAACACATTAATATTAATTCTGTTATAATGAATTCATTGAATAAATGTCCTTTAGTACTATTTTATTATGACTGAGAGACCAAATCGGTGACCATACATGATCAATTATTCACCTGTACGTCTGCAGCAAAATGTTTGAGATTGAACTGCGAGTTACTAAAAACTCGAAACAGTAAAACACGCGGAGCGGATTGATGTGTAGAGAAAGTCGATCTAGGCTCAATTTACAATGACACACATCAATAAAGAAATAGTGGCTTGATGATGGGTCCCATATAATGCCACACGCGAACTCTTACATCAGGCTATATGAAGTGACTTAATATGTCAACGAGAGAACATTACTTTCAAAGTCCTAGTTGGACATGCGGTGCATGTGCACATTTTGCCAGCAAGCACTTAACTTCCGGCTAACCCCACACTTTCCAGATGGGTCATTGCGCGAACTACATTAGTCAAACCTTTAATGAAAACAAACAAATCGACGTTTTTTTTCAACCATAATTGTGCATCGTTACCTGTATTCACCAGTTGCACACGTAATCGGCTTGTAATACGCAGATTATAAGCTACAAACGTTTCCGCCGGCATTGATGCATCTGCATCAATAAGTTTTCTTGTGTGGTCTAGATCCAGGAGCTATTGGGAGCTGCAGGTTTTGTAAAAGTTAGATCCAATTATTCTGAGAGCAGGAATGAAGTCCGGCATGGTTGTTTTAAGTTAGAACTGGGCATCCTTGAAAACGTCTGACCGATTGACACATGTATCACTCTGCCGGTGGTCATTACATGCGTAATGTTTATTTCCTGAGGAATCAGCTGATATCCAATATGGGGGGGGAGGGGGGGTTGTGGCCAATCACTGGCTCTGATTTTCACCACCTCTGTCATTCCACACCTTTCTGACACAGCTGAACCAATCAATGGTCTGTTTTGGTTTTTCCATTTCATCCAGTACATCCATTGTGTAACAGTCCTGTTGCATCTGATATCAGAAGTGCTGAATCCATGACCTGCAAGTTGGAATAAATTGTATACATATTTAATATCAAAACTCACTTCATTGAAAATGTTTATGGCCTTCATTATATTTCATTCTTTCGTCATACACAACAAGATGAAATCCATTATACCAGTTCGCACCTTTCATACGTGTACTTATTAGAACTGGGACCTGACCATGTTACAAGAATTTGCAAAAGTATGAAATGAGAACTGAGTACTATGAGAACTTAATCCAATCTATGAATGATCAATAATATGAATTCTGAAGAACGATGATGGATCTTGACCACTGGTTGGATTGTTGGAGTTCATGTTAGTGGCATGAGCATGATAAGAATCCAGTATATATCATAATGTAGAACAGGATTGTTTTTATCAGTAACTTCTCTATGGAGCAATATTTTGACAAACGAAAATTAGATCACAAAAGAGAATACGTATACTGTGTTTGAGGAATATTTCTGTCTCCCCAATGGAAGGCGAAATTTGAATGAATGGTCTGTGTTGTCAGTGTGTCTGATGTCCCCCTTGCAAAGACAAGAAAATGTTCTATGTAATTTATTATTTATTGATATATTTATTGATTTTCTTTTTGTCTAATTGTCTTCTGTTCAAGTCATTTGGCATTGGTAAAACCTGAAATGTATATCATGTTCTCCTTATTTCATCTAGTGATACTGTCTGTTTGGTTTCAGATCACGGGGCTGAACAAAGTATGTGAAATGTGATCGCATGGCAAATAAATGCCCAGTGGTATGTCCAGGGCTTAAAACTACAAAACAAAATTGAGAAAGGTTCCATCCATGCTATCAGTCAAAAATCTCAATAATATAGGCCTACATGTGGAATGTAGACACTCCTTTGTTTCAGCTACAATTCAGAATAAGTTTTCAGAATATCAGGTTTTAACAAGCAAATTATTTTTCATCAACAAGTGTCACAGCACACAATGTGGATATCACTAAACTGTTAGGATAAATGAAAAGAAAAGGTTTACAATGTTGTTCAAACAAAAAGTATATGTATATTATTTATCAGCTTTATTAAATAAGTTTACAGACTCACGCAGCTAGATCAATTTGATGCTTCTGCAAAATCAAACCATTATTCAACTGCCAAATGCCAGAATAAATAGCCCCCCCCCCCCCGGGAAATATAATTTATCAGCAAAATTTAGAATAACTGTTTTTAAACAACCAGGCTGGTGGATATCATCAACTGAAAGACAAAAAGGATCAGAAAAATCAGGGCATCGTCGATTGTGCTGTTGTCTTCCAGTCAGTGCGTGCCGTGCATGCCCTCCCGTGCATTTGATATGCAACAACAACAACTTGGACTATTTGGTTGGCTTCGACATAAGTCATCAGCCGACAAATACTTTACGATATATAGAAATGACGGGTGGTGTACTAGGAATCATTGTGTTGTAATGACATGAAATCGCGGCAATAAACTTACCAGAAAAACGGCAAAAAATCGCATTGTCCATCTCTACAAGCTGGAGAGCCACCATAACGATGGAAACGGCCAACATTACGTGTAACTCGTGAAGCATGATGGGTGGTGGAATCCGACTACAGAAGCAAGGCCCATTCAAATGGGGTGCAGGACACTTCCCCCCAAACCATTTTCCCCCCAGTCACTTCCCCCTCAAAAAACCATTTCCCACAACAAATTTTGAGTCACTTCCCTCCCAGTTTTGCCATTTCCCCCCCTAAAAAATGAAAGGGTTTTTGTAACCCCCCATTTTATGTAAGACCCTTATACTTACCTTGTGCATAATATTTAATATTCAATGCTTATATAAGTAGATATATTTCATAGGAGTTCATTCTTACTTCAATGCCACAACATTTTTGAAGATAAAAGTGAATATGAATATCTAAAGAAAAAGTGGGAAAAAGACTCCGCCCCCTCCGCTACACCGTAAATAACCTTTTCCAAGAACACGAAATACCCATCGCACACATCTGCGACACAGGCAAAATTCGAGCTAGCAACACGCGCTAACAACGACTGTGAGGGATGGCATCGGAGGTTGAACACCAGAGGCAATGGTGTACATCTGCCCTTCTACATCCTCGTACCTCTCTTCCATGCCGAGGCATCCCAGCTGTCCCTACAGATCCTTCTTGTTGGTGAGAAGAAACTTAGTCGCTATCAGCGGCTGTCCACAAGATCGAAACAGGCCAAGCTCTTCGAGCTGTGGGCAGCCTACAGGGATGAAGATGTGATCCTGACTCAGCTACTACGGGAATGTAATATTTTATATCTGAAATGCCTCATTGATCAGTGCTAGTGTCATGGTACTTATGCAATAAATTGAAGGTGCATATTATGATTCAACGACTGTGTTTGTCTTCTTCTTTTTCCCCCTGAGAACACTGCCAAACCACTTGACACTAATGTCGTGTATGCATATGTGTTCTATAGAATATCATATTTTTTTAGGGGGGGAAATGGCAAAACTGGGGGGGGGGAAGTGACTCAAAAGGAATTTTGGAAATGTCTTCTTTGGGGGAAATGTCGGGGGGGGGAAATGGTTTGGGGGGGGGAGTGTCTAGCATTCTTGAAATACATTGCAATGGGGAATCCCATTATTTCAATAGTTTCGTCGGGAACCATGACAATCCCTATTGGAAATCCTAAGAGTCGTGGGTTCCCCATATGACAATTATTTGACGGGAGATTTCACGTTGCTCTCCTAGACCTCCGTCTGATCGACGGAGGTAAAAACATGGTGCATTAGATCTACTTTTTGCGTACAGGGCTTTGAACATCCATACCCCCATTATCTTTAAAGATCTGTGACGTCAAGTGTTTCCCAGCGCTGGCCTATTTTGTTTCGGAGGTGGAAAATGACGTCGCAACGTTGTTTGAGTCCTGAACCACCTTGACGTCATAGGGTGCACACCACACTTGCCACGGTTTCGTACAAGTGGCCCCTAATTTCATAATAAGGAATGTCGCCTCATTTTGACAGCATGGTAATTATTCTTCCTTTTCTACTAACTGATATCTATAGTATCACCCTTCTGGACGTAACCATTTCTTAAAACGCGGATAACACAATTGCTTGCTTATCGCACCTATGCGCCACTACAGAGTTAATCGTTTCCGGAATTGAATATCTGGCAGGCCAAAAGTTTTTTTCCCCTTTTTAAAATGCCCGTTTGACGGAGACTTTCACAAGAAAAAGTCTAACAAGAAAATCATTTCGTTTGTTTTCTCTGGATGGTGGGTCGAATTTGACACATTTTCGTACATTTTATGAAGTTTTTCAGAAAAGTTCAAGAAGGTTTAAGGAGGATTGCACGTCTTTCCTTTTCAATTTGAATAGCTCACTTGTCTCCTGGAATAATGGCATGGGTGTGCCCATTCGGAAAATATATACTTTTACAGGGGTTTTGTTAACGATTTTACACATATTTAAGGCCGAAGACCCGAACCCATGTCTATTTTTAACTGCACATCATTTAGGTCTGGAATGCACTCATATCACTCATAGCATTTTGAATACATGCGTGACGTTATGCGCCTCAGCATGGGTGAGGGACGTCCCGACGTCATCGGTCTATCGCTGAAGCGGTGAAGTGACTCATCCAGGCAGCTCAGTATGCCCATGATGGAAAGATGGCTACTGATTGCTGGTTGTACTACATTGGTCCTACAAGTCCTTATTGAGTCCGCTACGGCTTATAATAGCGTTGGACACACCGGTTCTCGTCAGATCAGCGAAGTTAAGCAACCTTAAGCTCGGTCAATACATGGATGGGTGACCGGGTGATGTACTGGCTGATCTGACTATTATAATCTCCATCGTAGTGAAAACTGTTAGCGCTCTCGTGTTCTGGCACATATCGGCACCGTCGTGATATGACTGAAACAAGGTTAAACCCTACTACTCACTCACCCTTCTCGAGTCCGGCTACTGGGTACGAGCCTAGATGGAATGATGATGCCGGGGTCACGGTCATGACCTGATGACTGAATTGAGCGATCATTCGCACAACCCTTCCATCTAACCAGGAAAATCCGTTAATACAGGTTTACTAAAGTCTGTCCATTTCAATTAGTCGTCTACTTTGGAGCTTGTCAAAAATCAGTAGATAATCCTGCAACAATTTTCTTTTTTGCAGAGTGTAGAACAAAATGAACTTTACAAAATGACTACCATTTCTCCGTGATATCGATAATATATCACGCTTGAAATAATTTTTTAATTCATTCCATATAAAACTCCAGTACATGTAGTTGTTTTAAGTATCGGGCCTCAATTACATAGGAAGACGTCATAATGTATTCATGCTCACTGGCACAAAGGTCATTAATACCGAATACAGTAAGAACAGGCGGTCCGTGGGAGTGTCGCTTATATACCATGCCCAGTGAAATTGCCGAATGATAAACCGCACACACCTCTATGACCGTACACGGCATTGTTGACCTTTGTGCTAGACAACACGAATACCTATGACGTCTCCCTATGTAATTGAGTTTCGGTACATGAAACCACTGTACTGGAGTTTTATATGGAGAGAATTAAAAAGTTATTTTAAACGTGATAAATTATCGATATCACGGGGAAATGGCAGTCGTTTTGTAGAGTTCTGTTTGTTCTAAAGAAAATGTATGCAGAGTTAACTGCTGATTATTGACAAGCTCCAAAGTAGACGACTAATTAAAATAGACAGACTATAGTGAGACATTTCTGCATACATCTGATTTATGTCATACAGAGCGGATCAGTTACTTAAACTTTAAATTTGAAGCATTCGATCTTTTAAATAATAGCCTGTTATTTTTAATTCTGATTTTTGCATGACAGGTCGGGCATTGGAAGTCATTGTTTGAAGACAAGGCGGCAGAATTTGAAGAAAAGGAGAGAAACTGGGATGTTCAAATGCATCAGCTTCAAACAAACTATGCCGAACTCGAGGTGGAGTTGGAGAGAGTTCGAGCTGAATTGGATGACATTCTGGATGCCAAGCTGAGTATGGAGCTAGAGATCGCCGCCTACCGACGTCTGCTAGACGGGGACCAGACAAGGTTGGTGACAACCTCCCCACAACGCATGCTCAGTTTCACGGGCTCACGCCACTTTACCCCTGCCCACAATAGTGGGAAATGACCGTTACAACGTTGCAATGACGTGTAGGGGTAAGCACACACACACAAGGTTCCGTTTAAATCCGGCCGAACAAATCCTTCAGTTGTCATATCATGACGACGGGTCCTATTCCTTTTCACACCCGGGAATCATACGGGTGGGGTCCTATTCCTTTTCACACCCGGAAACCCCACGGGTGCCTCAGTCGCCTCTTACGACAAGCTCTCTGAGGTGCTGAGGGCTATTCTTACCATGACCTGCGGTGTGCACAACGACATCCCAGGTCAACCTCCGGGAGCCCCACGGGGTCAGTTTTTGCACAGTTTTTGAAATACTTTTCTTATGGTCTGCTCATAGAAACCGGGAAAATAGTCTCCAGATCATTCTGTTTAACGCTAGATGAACAGAGGGATTACGCGGAATTGAAAAATAATCGAAATGTTCGGCAAACATCGATTTTAATATACATGATTTCACTTCCGGCGGTGTGCTGCTCGGGCGGGAACCTGATCCCAAAAATCTGACTGGTGGCTGGGGTATTATTATACCCCATTGAGGGGGTTTGGGATGGTTGTGAACGAGGAAGAGGACATATTTGAACAGCCATGAAATCTCAATGTTAGAATCTGTACAGCTACATCTACCGGCGCCGCCCTAAAGAGAGAATGTCACAATCCCTAGATTCGTCGTGGGCAATACAAAATTGCTAAAACACATTCTACCGCCAGACTCCATTTATGCGTCAGAGTATCAAGGCCACAGGGTACCAATGTTGATCATGCGCATGAACATGCGGATTCTGAGAAAGGCAGACTGATTTTATTCATAATTCGACCAGTTAGAGCTTTTTGTTGTGATTTCGCAGTTAATATGCTAATTGATTTGTTACAATGACTTTGTTTTGATATGGATTATTTTAGTCTGAAGCGCTGTGTGAACGACTGGATGGGAACGGGACACCTGGAAGATGACTCAAGCAAAAGCGACACAGAGAGCTCTCTGTTTGGCAAAATCATCCACCAGGTTAAAGATTTCGTCAATCCTGAAGACAAACAGTCACAGGGTGAATATTAAAAAAAATATAAATCCAATTATTTTTAGTAGGAAACTTTCTTGGTAAAGTACAAATACTTGCGCTGGATGGGCCAGCGCCGTGCCCGACTCGAATCCGCGCCTTCAGAGTCTGGCACGCAAGCGCTTCAAACCGCTCGGCCACCTGAGCTTCCACAAGTATCCAAACGCATGTTTGGCCAAGTGATACTTTCTTCAAACTTTTAAACGAATAATATTGAACTTTAAGTAATATTTAGACTGGGTTATAAGTGAATTAATTCGGTTGAAAAAAATAAATATATAAAATAATAAATAAATAAAAATAAAAATACCGGTTATGAATTGAAGAAAATCGCCCCTCGGTAGTTTTTGCTAGTTTTCTACGTTAAGTTGTAAACCTGTGAAGCAGGTTTCCACAACGTACAGAGCTGACTCACTAACGAATTAACTAATTCACGGACTTTCGGATGTTCGTTAAACGAGCATTGACAGAAGGGGCTCAGAGTAATCTAATCTAAATAGATGACGTCATATTAGTACCGGAATTCGACATCACATGACAACCTCGCCTTCCGCCTATTTGTAATTCATTCGAAACTTCTCGGAAATACTGCTTCTCCCGTTCTGATGGTGCCGACAATTGCCAATTCATTTTACGTCACGATACAAGAAACTACATGTATGTCCATCAGCTCAGATGTTGCGGGTCGGCAACTCAATGACGTTTTCGGCTATCTTCAGTTTCAGACAGCGCATGTATTGATAATATTTGCTTATATATCAAGAACGTTGAACCGCAATCTTGTCAGTGGTTGATTCAGTTTGTATACAGTTCATATTCGACCGTGTGACATTCTAGGATGAAGGAGTAATATATGGCAATGTGGGTCAACTGCGTATGCGCAACCGGAAGTGGAACTCTCTAACGAGAAGGACAGGGGTTAGAGACTTCGAAAGTTCACGATACCCATATAACCAACATGTTTATAATGGCATTGTGTTTCGACGCGCAACCGGAAGGGAAACTCCCTACCGAGAATGACCGAGGTTAGAGACACCGGATTTTTCCCCACATGAGACGCCTGGACCCAGTCATGTGCAATATTTCACTGTGGGTTAACTACGAATGCGTAACCGGAGAGTATGCATGGATAAGCACAAAACAACGACAGCCGAGTCCGATTTCAAACGTCCGTTGACGCTGTTCTGCGTCAATTTTGACAGTGAGCATTTACTGAAAATAACTGGAATACTTTCTCTGAATGGAATACTGTTTTCGTATAGAATTAAGCAAATATATTTCCCACTTCACAATACATACCGTAACGGCAAGATAGAGTTGTCTCTGGGGTAAACTCCACGCCTCCTTTCCTTCCACTTGTGAGAAGAACTATAATTTCTGAGACTACTCTCTGATAAAGTATTCCTGTTTTTGTTCGTTTCAGGGGAAACAACCAAGAGTATCTCCTCTTCTTCTTCTCAAATATCCATGAAGACTACGGTTCATAAAACGTCCATGTGGAACCTGAGCGTGGAGGAAACCAGTCCTGATGGTTCCTATGCTATCGTTCGGAACAAGGGAGATAAGGTATTCCTTACCCTACTTTTATCCCTATCTGGCCTGGGTGATTTGTGACCTGTCCAAGCCTAGGGGTGGGGCATTTCGGCCCCCTCCCCCTAAATATTTTTCTTATCTCTTGAGCTAGGAGGCTGAAACTTACCACTGAAACTTATATTCTTGGGTCAATCTCGGGTAAAAAATGTGAAAAATATCAACATGGCCGAGATGATGACGTCGTAGTTACGTCATTTTGAAAAATACATATTTTTTCCATTTTTTTATTTGTGTGTTTCGTCACAAAAACTGCATGATAAATCGGTAAATAATAATTTGTTGTAAAATAAAATAGCTTTTGCCCAATTTTACTTGAAGAAAATCAGAAATTTCGAAGAAAAATAACGAAAACATCACTTTTCTAGTATACCCGACATGGTCGCAATTCTGAATGTACCAACGATATTTTCTGCTAGGAGGTTATGCAAATATGCTCAAATGACCCCGATATGATAAGGTACAATATCAGCTCTCATTTTTTGTCGTTCCGGAGATAGGGTAGAAAGTCTATTAAGGATGTCCGCTGGTGGTTTTTGACTTTGGCAGCCATTTTGCCTGTTTTTCTATTGGGTTATCTCCCTTCGCTAGGTTAAGAGATGGGGATTTCCTTTAAAAGCCTTCTAGCCGAGAATTTTGCACACCAACATCCATCCAATTTGCTAAATTTTGATCGACATTGTGATTATCTGCGAACAGTTAGAATATAAGAAAAAAGTTAAATGCTATTTGTATGAATTTTTCATAAATATGCTTCAAAACTAGGGCTATTCCCTATGCTTTCTGGGTTATCAAATTGAGCATGGGTCAGTCCACTTAACGTTGCCTAAAAAATGCCTAGCTAAAAAATGAACACCAACCTATATTTTTTTCTTTGTTTTTCCTCATATTACACAATTATGAATGCAACAATATACATTATTCAAAAGGTTAATTACTTTGATTTACCATCAGCGGACATCCTTAAGCCCAACTCACACTACGAACATTTTGTTGTATTAGAACAAAAACATGGTTCACACTTCATGTAAGAATCACGAAACAATGCATACAATAGACCTGTGCCTTTTCAGAGACACAAAGACCCAGACAATAGTTCCTACATGAAGAATCGACCAAAACACTGTTCAGAACATGTTTTGTCTGCAGTGTGAGGTGCCCAGAGACACGAACATTATGCCATTTTGTTGTGTCATTTGAGAGCGGCTTCGTCACCTGACCGACAGCTGCCAGTTGATTGGGTAACTGTTGGTAAATGTTCGGACACATTTCGCGATCACCACACACTGAAGACAAAAACTGTTCTGAGGACGAAAACATGTTAATTCCGAAAATCAAACATGTTTGATTTCACGAACTTGTCCCTCGAACAGAATGTTCGTGTTTCTGGGCACCTCACACTGCAGACAAAACATGTGCTGAACAGTGTTTTTGTCCTAATACAACAAAATGTTCGTAGTGTGAGTTGGGCTTTAGTGGCATAATGTCCCCACTCCCCCGACACATTTCTTTCCCAGATAGAATTTCCTTTCAAACTTTTTAATGAATCAGTACTCTTATTAGAATTAAAAAAATGGAATAAAATTCGGGGATCATCGCATGAGCTTACGTTTTAGCTACCCATCAATATTAAGGGGATCGTGTCCAAGCTAACAGGAACGCTGAAAAAAAAAATCCTTAAAATTTAAGGAATATTCTCCGACTATTATACCAGCGGAATATTCATTAAAATTCAATAAGGAATATTCCGTAGCATGTTAAGAAAATTTCTTAACATGGTAAGGAATATTCCTTAGTTATGTTGAGGAATATTCCGCTGGTGTAATAGTCAGGGAATATTCCTTAAATGTTTGAGGAATTTTGTTTCTGTGAACGAGCGCAGCGACCCTAACCCTATATAGCCACTCCTATGTCCTGACCCTAACACTGAGCCTATTTTCTAACCCTAACACTAACCCTAATCCTCTGTCCTAACCCTGAATATGTCATAACCCTCATAATAACCCCAATCCTACTCTCTAAAAAAAGTTGAGTGAAATTTCACTCAAGTAAGAGTGAAAATTCATCCCACCCAATACTTGAGTGAGATTTTCACTCAACTTGAGTTACTCTTCACTCAACTTGAGTTAAATGCACTCAACTTGAGTGACATTCACGCAAGCATAAGAGTGGAAATTCATCCCACTCAAGTTGATTGAACTTGAGTGGTTTTAACTGAAGTTGAGTGAAAAGTAACTCAAGTTGAGTGAACAGGTACATTTCACTCAAACTTGAGTGGAACAGTTCACTCAAATTTTTTTAGAGAGTATGTCATAATCCTTTTCCCTAACCCAAACCATGTATGATTCTATGCTTATTGGAGCGGGGAGGGGGTAGACGTGATAGGCTCAGTTGTCCCCAATCTTCTAGAGAGGGGGATTCGGAGTTGATTAAGAGGCAGGTAAGCTCTTTTACACCGGTTTGATAATGATCTGACATATCTTGAACTCTTTTCTGCCATACACTTCTGACAGACGGAGAAGCTGGAGGGATGGTCCCTCACACGGACAGTTGACGGGAAACAAGACATACACTGTAATTTCAAGAAGATCGAGTTGAATAGCGGCAAAACAATCCGGGTATGATCAAATGTTATATGCTTATTGTTGAATATTGACATTATTTATCTAACCCTTTTGACGTGTATTTATATTCAACGCTCCGAATTGTATCTGTTTCCCAGTACTTATCGAATGTGGCTCAACTTTAAATAGATAAAGAAATGGTGGTCCCTCAGATATGAGTGTCCGCATGCTATGCTTTAACCCAGCCCGGACACCGACATCTGAAAAGGTTTACTTGGATATCAGAGCCCGCCCTAGGTAAAACATAGGGGACCGGACACTGGTCTCTGGGGACCACCGTTTCCATCACACCGTTACCATATATAAGAAGGCATACGCACGTGGTGGCACATGGTGGTACTCAGATCGAACTTGAACGATGAACGATCCATTACGTGGGCTAGTTCGCCCAGACAAACATGCTGCTATAGTATGTATGAATCTCAAATTAGAACTATAGACGAGAAATCCTGAAGGATCTTGGCGCCCACCATTGTCCGATAATTGTAAGCTAATGACAAGAAAGTCTTTTTGTCCATTGTTACTAGGAACAAACAATTGATTTGTAATTTTGTTTGCAGAATTTCGAATTTGAGCGAAAAAGATCGAAAAAGGGAGATTGGAAAACACCAAGATATTATCTTTATAAGTTTCAAGATTTCTAGAAACTGTACTTCATGTCGGTTGTTATAGAACAAGTGAAATGAGCAAAGTTAGTCTGAAAGTGAATGTCTGGAGGATCCTTCATCTTCGTTTTGTAATATTTTTTTTGGCATGTTATATGGCAAAGATTTTATAATTAAGAACGAATGCTAATTCTGTTCTGTTTACTGGGCTACTTTGGGATATCTCTTTCAAGATACCATGCTCGAAAATAGTAAGATGGTACACAACTTAATACTGAAGGATCATTCGGTCAGTGCAGTAATGTTGAAACTTTGAAAGTGTCTGAATCCTGATTATCTCCCTTGGATCAAAACACGCAGTAGTCTACAGTTATCGAGTTGTGACGTTGCGTCAAAAGAGTGACGTCCTTTCGTGTAGCTAACCCGTCGGCAGACGACACGGTGGGGAAGTTCACTTGCAACGCATGGACTAAAGTAAACTGATTTAAAATTTGAAGAAATACATTTTAATTCAGAATCATTTAAACTTCTTGTTATAGAAGGTGCAGGTATGGATATTCTCTATAGTCAATACATGGAATATGCCCCAACGTTTGATCCGCCAACTCTTGTGATGCAATGTCACAACTTGGGAATATCGTATTAATTTGAAACGTAACTTGGATTTTCGAACTGGACCAAAAAAGGTATCTTGCACAACTAGGCCCCATGTGGGACCTGTGTACCAAATTTCAGGAAGATCCATGAAGTAGTTCCTGGGAATTCATGATAATGTTTCAAGGGGGAATTCAAGATGGCCGCCTGGTGGCCATATTGGATTTTGGAATCGGACCAATAAAGGTATCTTGCAGAACTAGACCACACGGTGAACCTGTGTACCAAATTTGACAAAGATTCATGCAGTAGTTCCAGAGAATTCACGATAACAAAGTTTCATGCGGAAATTCAAAATGGCCGCCTGGCGGCCATGTTCGATTTTCGAATCGGACCGAAAAGATATCGTGCACAACTAGACCCCAAGAGGAACCTGTGTACCAAATTTGAGAAACATCCATGAAGCACTTCCTGAGAAATCACGATGAAGTTTCATGGGGAAATCCAAAATGGCCGCCTGGTGGCCATATTGGATTTTCGAATCGGACCAAAAAAGGTATCTTGCTCAACTGGACCACAAGGGAAACCTGTGTACCAAATTTGAGAAAGATCCATGTAGCAATTTCCTGAGATTACATGATAACAACGTTTCACGGGTGAATTCAAGATGCAGCCATATTGGATTTTCGAATCGGACCGAAAAAGTTATCTTGCACAACTAGACCCCAAGGGTAACCTGTGTACCGAATTTGAGAAAGATTCATGCAATAGTTCCTGAGAAATCGCGATGATAAAGTTCCATGGGGAAATCCAAGATGACCGCTTGGTGGCCATATTGGATTTTCGAATCGGACCAGAAAAGGTATCTTGCACAACTAGACCCCAAGGGGAACCTGTGTACAAAATTTGAGAAAGATCCATGCAGCAGTTCCTGAGAATTCATGATAACAAAATTTCATCGGGAAATTCAAGATGGTCATATTGGATTTTCGAATCGGACCAGAAAAGGTATCTTGCACAACTAGACCCCAAGGGGAACCTGTGTACAAAATTTGAGAAAGATCCATGCAGCAGTTCCTGAGAATTCATGATAACAAAATTTCATCGGGAAATTCAAGATGGTCATATTGGATTTTCGAATCGGACCAAAAAAGGTATCTTGCACAACCAGAAAACTGTAGCAAATTTGAGAAGGATCCATGCAGTAGTTCCCGAGAAATCGCGATAACAAAGTTTTATGGAGAAATCCAAGATGGCCGCCTGGTGGCCATGTTAGATTTTAGAATCGAACCGGAAAAGGTATCTTGCACAACTGGACCCCAAGGGGAACCTGTGTACAAAATTTGAGAAAGATCCATGCAGCAGTTCCTGAGAAATCGCGATAACAAGGTTTCATGGGAAAATGCAAGATGGCCACGACGTGGCCATATTGGATTTTCGAATCGGACCAGGAAAGGTATCTTGCACAACTAGATCTCAAGGGGAACATGTGTACATTTGTACCAATTTTGAGAAAGATCCATGCAGTAATTCATGAGAAATCGCGATAACAAAGTGTCATGGGGAAATCCAAGATCCGGACCAGGAAAGGCATCTTGCACAACTAGATCCCAAGGGAAACCTGTGTACCAAATTTGAGAAAGATCCATGCAGTAGTTCCTGATAAATCGCGATAACAAGAATTGTTTACGGACGACGGACGGACGCCGGACGGACGCCGGACCACGGACGAAAAGCGATTTGATGGGGGCTAAAAACTCGTGCGTTCCCGCTGATTCAGGAACAGATTGAATCCGCAACTCATCTGACTAGTTACAAACGATGGGGGCTAAAAACTCGTGCGTTCCCGCTGATTCAGGAACAGATTGAATCCGCAAATCATCTGACTAGTTACAAACGATATCGATGAACGATTTTCTCGATATTAAGCTACCCGCTGTGGAAAATATGTCTAGCTGGGATCTCTGGCCAAGGCCATCAATCCAACTGCGGCAGAAACATTTTTAACTGAGAGTTTCGGGCCAATTCCATCATACAAACCGTGGAGTAGAAAACATATCTAACTGCGAGCTCGGGCTAACGTCATCAAACATACTGAGATAGAAATCATATCTTTCTGGGAAATCGGGTCAAGACCATCAAAAGAACCACGGTAGAAAATTTGTCACGTCAAGAGCGCGCGTCAAGGCAATCAAACATACTGCGGTAGTAAACATGCCTAGCTCGAAGCTTGGGTCAGCGCCATCAAACATGTCAAACGAACCGCGGCAGAAAAATATCTATCCGGGAACTCCGGTCAAGGCCCTCAAATCAACCACGGTAGAGAACAATACACACCATTTGCTCATGATTGATTCGTCTGGTGAGAACTGACGAATTGTTCGTAGTTCCATCGGTGGATGTATATTGCAATATAGTTTAGTCAGATTGGTTGAACATATGCACGGGATTCTCTAATGTTTGGGTTGGTTGCAGTGGTTCGCGCGTGGAATTAAAATATATGTTTTTGGATCGTATGTTATATTTGGATCAATTTCTTTCATCCATTCTTTCGTGAACAGATTGTGGTCAAAGACTTTAAAGACAAAGTTCCTGGAGATTTGGTGTTTGACGGCACACCAGTGGTGATGGGTACAAACGTGGTACTTACATTGTTTAACAGCAAATCAGAGGTACATAATAATTTGGCCGTTTTCAATTCGCTTTAAAACATGAAAACACTATTACATACCAGTGCCAACATGACTCAACCCTCAAACAGAGTTATCTCCCTTCGTGACAATGACACATCCCTGCCTCCACCCACGTAAAAAATTCGGAAATTATTCCGAGTGAAAATTTACGATAGGGGCCGATTTACGCTTCGACTGTCCTAACATGGATGTTCTATAAATTACCAGTCGTTTCCTGGACTAAGCCGATTCACTCAGGCATATCCACAACGATTCACTCAGGCAGAGCCAAGAATTGTTTCTCATGAACCACTAACTATCACTGACTTGGATCAAATTGAATTCAGTAACCCATTGTCAAGGAAAACGCTTGTATGAACTTAAAGCGTTCTGATACTATTGCTAATTGAAACTCTTTATGTGATAGAGTCAGCACATATAGCATGACGGCCATATATACAATCCATGTGATTATTGGAGGGACATATCCAGGCAAATACAATCCCGGAGTTAGGATTGCCAATTACAGGGCTATTGAAACGCGTTTTGTCACAATATGGCCAAAAACGTTGTCACTTCATGCAGAGTGGACGCGTTTTGTCATAATTGCGACCATACGAAATTGACACTGCGAGCAGAGTCGACACGTTTTGTCGCAATTTCGTGAAAAATGCGACAAATCGCGTTGCAACGGCATATCATATTGTCTTAACTTGGAACAAAAAGCGTTGGCATTCTGCTTGTCGACGCAAAATATTATAACAGAATCATCTACATATCACCCCCCGTGATACTTTGATCCACATTCCCTTCAGTGGCCATGAAAACAATTGGGAAACCAATTGATACAAGGTTTGATGAGGGCTTCGTTTTCCGAACAACTTTTATCGAGGGTTGCTATATTGATTTGAGTGCTAAAGTCTATCCATATCTGTCCTTGCAACGTATAAGCAAACTTAAAGGACTATTATATTCGTGGCAACCATCTTGGATTTTCCCCATCAGATATTGAGAAAAACACTGGTTCCGCATAAATCTTTTGTCCGAAGCGTATAACAAACGGAAATCCACAAAATGACCCCCACTTCTTCCGTTATATTTATCATTGACGACGCTTTAAATAACTTTTCAATTCTCTCTGTATAAAACGCCATTATAATTGTTTCACGTACCGAGGTTCAATGTAGCACAGAGTGACTTAATCGGCTGTGTTCATCTTTATCCAAGTTACCGAATGTTAAACCGTATACATGTATTTTATGACTTAAACGGGTGTATTGACCTTTGTCCGAGAGAACATCAATACAATATGACATCATTCAAGGCAAATGATAATCGGTACTTGTTTTATGTGCCGAAGTTCAATATAGGGTGACACCAGATTATATTGATGCCCTCGTGGATAAAATTTAATAAGGCCGTATTCGATCAAAACAGGCGGTCGATCAGTCGTGAGTGTATCGACTTGTCTCATTTTCATCGACATTAACGAATTTCAAACCCTACTTAGTCTTATATTTGATGAGTTCAAGGGCTGTGTTGACCTTTGTCCGGGAGAACGTTAATAAAATATGATACTACCCTATGCAAATGATCATCGGTACATGTTTCATATAGCACAAGGTGACGTCAGATTACACAGATGTTCTCCCGGACAAATTTCAATAAGCCAGTATTCGGTCAAAACAGGCGGCCAGTGGTTGTGTCGACTTTAATCCCAGGCCCATCCAAATTACCGAATGTCAAACCGTACATATATTTTATCACAAATTCAATGTGTTTTTTCCGATAACATCAATACAATATGACGTCACCCCATGCAAATGGTCAACGGTAAATGAAACAAGTATTATGGAGTTTTATACAGAGAGAATTAATAAAAAGATAAATACTTGATGGATTACAAATATCTTGAATAAATGGCGGCCATATTGTGAGTTTGTTATACACTCTGAGAATCAGAAAATTATGCGGTGCCAATTTTTATCTCTAATTAAATTGGAAATAATTTCTCTAGCGAATATCAGATCTGATTCCTCTACTATATGCATACATGTATATATTGAACTGTCATAACGGTACATCAACCTTATCTTTTGTTTCCCTCCACAGGAGCAAGCCACGCTTGTGATGAAGAACGTGTATATTTGAATTCCCGGTCTAGTACAAGAATTTGACAGATCAGTTATTGATCATATTTAACTTTTAAAGAATTCGTTATTGCATTTTAAATATTATTTTGATTTTCTCAAAGCAGTGCTTTATATATTTGCTGGAAATCTATCACTTTTCCCTGGACTGTATATTCTGGAGGCGATAACATACATGTATTTATCGCAACTTATTAGACTGGTCATGCTAATCGACAAATAAATCATTAAGCAGTCCATGGCAAATGCACAAATTTTACTTTCCCCTCTTTTGTTGCAAAACCCGTATTGTACCCGTAACAAGCAGCCAGAGGATGCTAGGTCCCCCGCCAAAATGGCATCAATATTTATAAACGCTGTCGGTTTCAGAAGATATTCATGAGGATGGCAACAGCTACTTCACAGGCGTAAGAAGCAGAGGGGTCTTTCCACCTTCCCAGGTTTTGAGATCAACTCCGAATGGCTGACTGAATGTTGATTACTACTGTAATATATTTTCTTTACCATGTAGCATGAAAATTATGTAACCGAAATGCAACCCCAAGAGACAACTCATGGCATATTATCTGCAAACTAAATTTGACAAGAATATGAAGGCATCCTCAACCTATTGCCCAGAAACCAAATTTTTAGACTTTGCCACAAGGAGTCACCACCTGTAGGTGCAAGCAGGCAAAACACAATCCCAAATGACATCTCATGTCATGGTATCGGCATATGAACTTTGAGACTCTGAAGAGGGTCCTCAAGTTATTGCCGGTACTAGATGCCCACCGGTGTTCATGTTATTTGGGGCGGGTCACATATGAATACAAAATTTGAGAATAATCTGATGAGCATTTGCCAAATTATTGCCCGGAAACAAATTTTTCCACCAGGAGACGCCACCTGTAGGCAGAAGCGGGGAAAAATACAATCCCAAGGAACATGGTATCGTGGGGACATCTGCATACCAAATTTGAGAAGAATCCGATGAGGGTCCTCAAGTTATTGCCCAGAAACCAAATTTAGATTTTGACACCAGGTGACGCCACCTCTAGGCGCAAGTCAGTGAAATGCATTATCAAGCGACATCTTATGTCACGGTACATTCATACAAAATTTGAGAAGAATCCGATTGTCAGTTCTCAAGTTATTACCCGGAAACAAATTTGTGATGTTGCCACCAGGTGGCGCCACCTGTGAGTGCAAGTGAGCGAAAGGCAATCCCAAGCAACAGCTCCTGGCATGGTAAATGCATGCCAAATTTGAGAAGAATCCGATGAGCCGCAACGTTTCTCATGTAACCCAGACAGGTACATATGTAGGATATTTCAAAGAAATTCGACCAAGTGTTTCTAAGTTATCACTTGCAGCATGGAATAATGGAATGAACTCTAGTGGCGCCACCTCCGGGTGGATTTTGCTGAAACACATCACCAACGGTGTTTTGTCGCAGGGAATGCATTTACCAAATTTCGAAGAAATCCAAACATGAACAGACATGCATTAAAGATTGGAACAAGACCCAGTGGCGCCACCTACAGGCGGATCTTGCTGAAACGTAATACCAGCGACGTCTTGTCACAAAGAATGCAGATGCCAAATTTCGGAGGAATCCGACAAAGCATTTAGGAGTTATCGCTTACGCAGAATTTGCACGGACATGCACTAAATATTGGAACAAGACCCAGTGGCGCCACCTACAGGCGGATCTCGCTGAAACGTAATACCAACAGACGTCTTGTCGCAAAGAATGCAGATGCCAAATTTCGGAGGAATCCGACAAAGCATTTAGGAGTTATCGCTTACGAAGCATTTGCACGAACATCCACGGACATGCACTAAAGATTGGAACAAGACCCAGTGGCACCACCTACAGCGGATCTTGCTGAAACGAAATACCAACAGACGTCTTGTCGCAAAGAATGCAAATGCCAAATTTCGGAGGAATCCGACAAAGCATTTAGGAGTTATCGCTCACGAAGTATTTGCACGGACATGCACTAAAGATTGGAACAAGACCCAGTGGCGCCACCTACAGGCGGATCTTGCTGAAACGTAATACCAAGAGACGTCTTGTCGCAAAGAATGCAGATGCCAAATTTCGGAGGAATCCGACAGCATTTAGAAGTTATTGCTTACGAAGTATTTGCACGGACATGTCCGTGCACGGACACATAGAAGCAAGACCCCAGTGGCGCCACCTACAGGCGGATCTTGCTGAAACGTAATACCAAGAGACGTCTTGTCGCAAAGAATGCAGATGCCAAATTTCAGAGGAATCCGACAAAACATTTAGAAGTTATTGTTTACGAAGTATTTGCACGGACATGTCCGTGCATGCACGGACACATAGAAGCAAGAACCATTTTAAAGTCCCCGGCCGCGTTGCGGCGGGGGACAAAAATTCGATGCTCCTGTACTGTAATGCACAAGGCCACAAACCACCATGAATGATTGGCCATTACACCGGACTGGGCCGGAAATGTTTTGTGATATATTTAAAATAATTATATAATATTTACCTCTTGGGCCAGTTTGATTTTACCGCCTCCGAAATTCGCTGTCATGGTGTCGGACGGAATGATCTTATTTCTGTCAGTTGTACTTGGGAAATATTGTGGGGAATTTTTGATGGTGTGGAAGGTCATTTGTAGCGGCGAATATCAGGGAATACATTTTTCTCCAGATATACTACATTTTAAGTTGAAATACACTATATGACGTCACTTTCTGCAAAGGTCGATGCCCCGCATTAAATGCTCAGTTGTTTTATTATTGGATTATATCATAGATATATTTTGTTGTCTTCCGCATATTTAATATGTCTAGATTTATTCCTGAAAAATTTGTGACAGTTGCGACCCTGCGTTCTGTACAGGACACAACCAACTACGGTACCCACGTGACCATCTTGAACCAGCGAAAAGTGCTTGTCTCAGAACACAGTTTGCGTTCTCAAAAATCAATTGGATTTCGGTGTGCTTTGGTATATTTCACGTGAAGTATGAGGAGTGGTAATAAAAAACATCTGTATGCAGTTCCTAACTAAGATACATGAATGCCAGTTTTCCAGGGGCGCACTGAAGGTGTTTAATCTGGGGCGTAATGGGACAAATCAATAGTGTATTTGTAGCCTTAAGTTAGGCCATGTGCCTGTCCAACCCTGTATACTCATATCCTCTCACATTTTCTCGCAGCGCCATCTACATGTACTTGCACGCAGTCAATATGCGATTGTAATGAAGCCAGAGAGATTTACCGGTACTATTTCTCTCTATATATTATTGTTGTATTTATTACTTGCTCAATAGATAATTTTATATGCTGTATGCTGCAATAAATCCGTTATCTTCTGTATTATTCCTCTCTCTTTCCACTTGACTGGTGTATTACTGTGGTCACAACAAAATGATTTAAAATGATCCTTGTATTCCAGGATTTCTTTACAAATAATGTAGGCTTCAGGCAGATATGAACCTATTGGAAGGCCAAAGCGAAGTAGTTTTCATCATGCGGTAATTTACGCGGCTGAATGAGTGCATCTCCCAAGCCAGCTGTATGAAACAGGACCTGACTTCTTGTCTGAGAAATCGTGAAGCCAGAAATCAGACATGAAACTTTACCATTCAATTCAGGTTTGCAAAGATGACATACTAGATATATCTTGCAACTGTTTGAGGGCCAACGCCACTGGCATGCCGTTTGTATTATAGGAGGTTTGGTATCAGTCTCCAAAAGTTGCAATATCTAAAAATTGACAAACTCTAGAAATTTGAATCTGTATGTCCGTCATTCTCATGTCATATTTACTATATACTTCCTACTCTCAGATATACACTCTGATAGCTTTGGGGCTAAAACGCGGCGTGCAGGTTTTGTGCGAATGGCACTCCGCCAACCAGTGTAACGTGTACGAGCAGGACCAGTCGTGGTGTTTACGTGAAAACGAATCAATAACCGGGATTGCCCACTGGCATTCTGGCCGTCACCGTAGTTAGCCCCTTCACTAGTAGAGATCCGGGGATCGAAGAGATGATCACAACCCTTCAAGGATGACTGACGCTGATGTAAAGGTCTATTATGGTATATTCTGTACAAACAGTATACGCGATTACAGATAATAGAATGGAACCGCGTGGCTTAGACAGAATGTCTAAGGAGATGTAACGTTATGCAGTAGAATAATATTTACATATATGTACAGACACTAGGAGAGTGTATGCAACAAACTTGATGTTATATACAAATAATATAAGAGAGTGTGTGCATATAATTTTACAGTTACAGTTATGCTTTAAATATGTATGGGTACGCGATAAGGGCGGCCTGGTTGCTGGCCCTTCTCTTCTGTGTGCAAGGGCGGCCTGGCTGCTGGCCCTTCACCTCTCCCGTCACACGTAATCAAGGGATGCCTGGTTGCTAACTCTTTCCCCACACGATAACTGTATTTGCGACCCTCTGCGACCCGGTCGCAAGCCTCTGCGACCTTCTGCGACCCGGTCGCAAGTCGTCTTCTTCCGTGGTTGAAACGTTACGGCTGTAACGCTCTCTCGCTATACGACACCCAGTCGTTGGAGCCTCTCCACGGATGTGGCAGCCCGTCGTCTTCTTCACCCCCAGTCGTCGGAACGTTACGGCTGTAACGCTCTCTCGCTATACGACACCCAGTCGTTGGAGCCTCTCCACGGATGTGGCAGCCCGTCGTCTTCTTCACCCCCAGTCGTCGGAGCCTGACCCTAACTTGTCAGCTCACCAGTTTGCTTCCCGCACAGGTAGGTATAGCACGGCGTCTCAACCCTCACGGCTGCTGCGACCCGTCTATAGACACGACCCGTGGCTACACAACTTCACGACGACTCCCCAGGTAAGAAACACGTACAGCTCGTCCTCCGTGGCCGTCACAACATCTACTTGGGTATATATTGTGCTATCATTACATCTGGTACCGATGTAGCGGCAAGCCTCTGCGACCCGGTCGCAATCCGTCTGCGACCTTCTGCGACCCGGTCACAGGTCTGTCAGGTTTCACGGTTTATCGATGTTTCTCGGGAGGAGAAGCCCGTCTGTGCTGTGCCTTGTCTTTTCTGTACTGTCTGTAATCTTTGTGGTCTCTTCCGCACCCGTACGGCGTCTATGCGACCGTCTGCGACCTTCTGCGACCTGGTCGCAGGGCTCTCCGATTCCACGATTTATCGACGTTTTTCGGGAGAAGCAGCCCGTCTGTACTGTGCCTTGTCTTCTCTGTACTGTCTTAATCTTTGTGGCCTCTTTCGCATCCGTACAGCGTCTATGCGACCTTTCTGCGACCCGGTCGCCGACCTCACGGGCTGCACGATATGTCGTCGAATAACGGTAGGAGAGATTGGCTCTATTATCTCTGTATTTATAGTACATTTGCATATAATCTGAGGGTGGAGGGAATCTTATTACCGTCATATACCGCTTCACGACCGATGACACGGACACATAAATTATACTGACCACGTCCCAGTGCCCGGGCTGTTCAGCAAAACAGTGCCGATATCATACAATCTACTGGTATTGATCTATATCCTTATTCTATACTGATGTCTGATCATAATTACCGGAATGTGCTACGCGGTAATACATGTCATGTTACAGTATTATAGAATACCCCCAGACTACAATAAACACGCCAGTCGGTCTTCCCACTCTGTCGTGTTCCCTATACTATAGTACAACACACAAACACGGTTCCACACTGAAAATGCAAGCCGGCAAATTCGCATTGGATTGACGTGTTTTCACAGGTTGCACTAGCTACAGGATCTACAATCTTTTAGACTCCCAGCCCAAAACAATTACATTTGCGACCCGGTCGCAAAGTGCGCCAAAACCACACAATTCAGGCTGTACCTGGCGTGCTTTCTCCAGCTCTGTCTTTTTGGTCTGCTCCCGCTTGAAATGTCTGCACCTCAATATATAGTGTGTGCACTCTCCGCACCCGAAAAGCCCCTACAGGAAGTTTCCTCGCGAACAGAGACGTTTCGCCTGCAATGAAAGATCGTCTCTCACAGCAAAATTACAGTTCATAGTCCATAAACTAGAATGGCATCCCAATCTAGAACCTGCAGAGAATATTTCACGTAAATGGCAACTCCTATCTTGCTCTGGTAAGCGAGAAATACGGGGGACTCCATTTCCGTACACTGCCTTGTTCCTCGCTGACGATACATGTCAAGGTCGTTCCCCGCATTCCATTTGGGTCACCCTCCATATTCAAACCGTTCTTTACACAAACGGTTAACCGTTACACTGCTCCCGCCTTTCCAAATGATGACGTCCTCGTCATGGTCGTTCCTGCTCCACAGTCCGGGGTAGTTCTACAGTTCCAGTTGTACAGTTCGAATCAACCGAAACAAAACTCCTCGCCAATTACTGGCCATCAGGGCCGGCGAAATTACAAGGTGGCCGCCCTGCGGCGGTCTGGACGGGCCACCACGACATTAGGTCCAACAGATTTCCTTCCAGGTTCGTCGCGGGCGGGCGTACTGTAGGGGTTCCGGCCGCTGTCCTCGCGACTCCCTTCCCGCTCTAGTACCTGGAGGGATACACAGAATTACATGGGCGGCTAACAGAGCCGCCCCACGACATCAGGTCCACTGGGCTACACGCTCTGTTGGAGGGGTCGGCTTCCCCTCATGAAGGCTATGCTCTTCAGTCCACGCCCATTTGTCGTACACCTTCCTCCACTCGCGGCCCTGGCGATCCCGCACAGAGTCCACATCCAGCTTATTTCGATGCACCAGCACGCGTTGTGGTCGAGCCACGCCCAGGCTCACCGGCCTTATCGCTGGCCTGGCCTCCGCGGCAGGCGGACTCTGGCCCCTGTCGGTGGCCCGCGCTGACCCATCGGATGTACCGCCCGCACCACCACCCTCGCCCTCGTCGGTATCGACCTCACTTTCCTCATCGCTGAACTCTGTGACCGGCGGATGGAGTATCAGCCTCGGCATCACTTCCGGCATGGAGGCCTCACGCCCACTGGCTGCGGCTCTGGGGCTGACGGCGGCGACCGTTACCCCCGTCCCTAGGGTTAGCTCCTCCGGGTCCCGGGGAATGCTGACCGGGAGGGAAATGGCGACCTCCGGTTCCTCCTGGCAGGGGGCGGGCACCATCACAGGTTTTCTCTTTTGGCGCAGGTAGCAGGCGCGGTTCGTCCTCTGCCACCTGCAACGCCTTCTCCACCTCAGTAACCTCATCTTTTGGGCGGGGTACACTTGTCGCACCATCTTTAGTGTCTTGAACACACCGAGGTGTCCCCCAGTCGGGCTCTCATGACACTCCTTGAGTATCATCTTGTGAAGGGCCCTCGGGACTATCAGTAACTTGGCCTTCTCCCGGCCTCGCACGTCATACCAACGTCGCACTAGGAGGTCTCCTTCCATGGCCAAGGCATCATAGGCTCCCCACAACGCTTTCGTTACCCCACTGTGTTGGCAGACTAGGTCCCACCGTGGTCTGGTACCAGCCTTCACCCACTCAATCACCGGTAGTAGCTCAGGGTCTGCAGCTTGGGCCGCTGCAAAGTCATCGTTAGAGGGAGTTACGGTCACAACTCTCGCTGCCGCAGTCTCTCCGTCTTTGGTCTCTGAGGAACGACCACACTGCGTAAATGGACGTCTGCGTCCTCGGCGTGGTTGTCGTCTCGTCCTCTGCCCCCGCCTTGAACTTGAGCGTCCCTCTCCTGCGAAGCGCCTCTCAAGTTCTTCCCTCAGGATAGCAACCTTTGCCCGAAGACGGGCTGTCTCGTTCCCTTTATAATCTGGAGGTTCAGGAGATATATCTTCTCCAACAGCGACTCTCGCCGCGGGGTCAGGGCGTCGCCGCTGTGCGTCCTGGAAGGCCTCTACTTCCACTGCGGCATGCACAGCCGCATCTAAGGACTGTCTTGGACCTCATCACCGGCGTCTGGGTGGGCCATCTGGCTGAGTTTCACTAGAGCTTGGCCCAGTTCAGGTAGACCTTCTCCCCTCTGTCGTCGCCTTGACTTCAGCTTGGACTTAGGGAGCGTGTCAAAAGTTTTGACGTTCAAACTAAAAGAATGCGTCAGAAAATGAACAGGTATTCGTTCTTTTTCTTCCAGCAAACGAACGTTCGACAGTCAGAAAATGAACACTACCCCGTCAGACTACACGCGGCCCTGGCGATCCCACACAGAGTCCACATAAAGCTTGGTCCGATACACCAGCACGCGTTGTGGTCGACCCACGTCCAAGCTTACCGGCCTCATCGCTGGTTTGGCCCCTGTCGGTGGCTCGCGCTGACCCTTCGGACGTACCGCCCGCACCACCATCCTCGCCCTCGTCGGTGTCGACCTCACTTTCCTCATCGCTGAACTCTGTCACCGGCGGATGGAGTACCAGCCTCGGCATCTCCGGCATCACTTCCGCCATGGAGGCATCACGCCCACTGGCTGCGGCTCTGAGGCTGACGGCGGCGACCGCTACCCCCGTCCCTAGGGTTAGCTACTCGGGGTCCCGGGGAATGCTGACCGGGAGGGAAATGGCGACCTCCGGTTCCTCCTGGCAGGGGGCGGGCACCATTACAGGTTCCTCTTCTGGCGCAGGTAGCAGGCGCTGTTCGTCCTCTGCCACCTGCAACGCCTTCTCCACCTCAATAACCACGCCTTTTAGGCGCTCCTCCTCTGGCCTCTGCGGACGCCCCACGGCCGCCGGTAGCTGCCGGGCCCCGTGGTGTCGTCGTCCCCGTCCCATAGCTTGGACAACCGACAACATGCGACACGCTGCCGCCTTCGGCTCAGCCGGGTCCCTCTCTGCTAGTCCAGCCGGCCAGGTCCGGGGTCTCGGGGTATTGGGCCCCCCAGCGGCCAACCCACCCGGGTCTCCTTTTACCGTGCTCCGTTACACGCTTTCGCCGCTGGAAGTCACTCGAACAGAACGGGCACAAGAAGGTAGGCTCACGCCCTCCCTCTCCTCGCTGATCTCGCTTCTGGGGGCTCCGACTTTTGTCACTCCGGGTCTTCTTCCCGGCCTGCTTTTTCCGGCTGCACGAGTCGCAGCTTCGACACCACTGACGAACGTCACGCTGCAGGCCGACCCAGGTGTACACTTGTCGCACCATCTCTAGTGTCTTGAACACACCGAGGTGTCCCCCAGTCGGGCTCTCATGACACTCCTTGAGTATCCTCTTGTGAAGGGCCCTCGGGGCTATCAGTAACTTGGCCTTCTCCCGGCCTCGCACGCCATATCAACGTCGCACTAGGAGGTCTCCTTCCATGGCCAAGGCGTCATAGGCTCCCCACAGCGCTTTCGTTACCCCGCTGTGTTGGCAGACTAGGTCCCACCGAGGTCTGGTACCAGCCTTCACCCACTCAATCACCGGTAGTAGCTCAGGGTCTGCAGCTTGGGCCGCTGCAAAGTCATCGTTAGGGGGAGTTACGGTCACAACTCTCGCTGCCGTAGTCTCTCCGTCTTTGGTCTCTGAGGAACGACCACACTGCGTAAATGGACGTCTGCGTCCTCGGCGTGGTTGTCGTCTCGTCCTCTGCCCCCGCCTTGAACTTGAGCGTCCCTCTCCTGCGAAGCGCCTCTCAAGTTCTTCCCTCAGGATAGCAACCTTTGCCCGAAGACGGGCTGTCTCGTTCCCTTTATAATCTGGAGGTTCAGGAGATATATCTTCTCCAACAGCGACTGTGCACTCTCCGCACCCGAAAAGTCCCCACAGGAAGTTTCCTCGCGAACGGAGACGTTTCGCCTGCCATGAAAGATCGTCTCTCACAGCGAAATTACAGTTCATAGTCCATAAACTAGAATGGCATCCCAATCTAGAACCTGTAGAGAATATTTCCCGTAATTGTCAACTTCTGTCTTGCTCTGGTAAGCGAGAAATACGGGGACTCCATTTCCGTACACTGCCTTGTTCCTCGCTGACAATACATGCCAAGGTCATTCCCCGCATTCCATTCTGGGCCACCCTCCATATTCAAACCGTTCTCTACACAAACGGTTAACCGTTACACTTCCCCCGCCTTTCCAAATCATGACGTCCTCGTCATGGTCGTTCCTGTTCCACAGTCCAGGGTAGTTCTACAGTTCCAATTGTACAGTTCAAATCAATCTAAGCAAAAACTCCTCGCCAATTACTGGTCATCAGGACCGGCGAAATTACAAGGTGGCCGCCCTCCGGCGGTCTGGCCGGGCCACCACGACATTAGGTCCAGTAGGTTTCCCTCCAGGTCCGTCGCGGGCGGGAGTACTATGCTCTTCAGTCCACGCCCATTTGTCGTACACCTTCCTCCACACGCGGCCCTGGCGATCCCACACAGAGTCCACATAAAGCTTGGTCCGATACACCAGCACGCGTTGTGGTCGACCCACGTCCAAGCTTACCGGCCTCATCGCTGGTTTGGCCCCTGTCGGTGGCTCGCGCTGACCCTTCGGACGTACCGCCCGCACCACCATCCTCGCCCTCGTCGGTGTCGACCTCACTTTCCTCATCGCTGAACTCTGTCACCGGCGGATGGAGTACCAGCCTCGGCATCTCCGGCATCACTTCCGCCATGGAGGCATCACGCCCACTGGCTGCGGCTCTGAGGCTGACGGCGGCGACCGCTACCCCCGTCCCTAGGGTTAGCTACTCGGGGTCCCGGGGAATGCTGACCGGGAGGGAAATGGCGACCTCCGGTTCCTCCTGGCAGGGGGCGGGCACCATTACAGGTTCCTCTTCTGGCGCAGGTAGCAGGCGCTGTTCGTCCTCTGCCACCTGCAACGCCTTCTCCACCTCAATAACCACGCCTTTTAGGCGCTCCTCCTCTGGCCTCTGCGGACGCCCCACGGCCGCCGGTAGCTGCCGGGCCCCGTGGTGTCGTCGTCCCCGTCCCATAGCTTGGACAACCGACAACATGCGACACGCTGCCGCCTTCGGCTCAGCCGGGTCCCTCTCTGCTAGTCCAGCCGGCCAGGTCCGGGGTCTCGGGGTATTGGGCCCCCCAGCGGCCAACCCACCCGGGTCTCCTTTTACCGTGCTCCGTTACACGCTTTCGCCGCTGGAAGTCACTCGAACAGAACGGGCACAAGAAGGTAGGCTCACGCCCTCCCTCTCCTCGCTGATCTCGCTTCTGGGGGCTCCGACTTTTGTCACTCCGGGTCTTCTTCCCGGCCTGCTTTTTCCGGCTGCACGAGTCGCAGCTTCGACACCACTGACGAACGTCACGCTGCAGGCCGACCCAGGTGTACACTTGTCGCACCATCTCTAGTGTCTTGAACACACCGAGGTGTCCCCCAGTCGGGCTCTCATGACACTCCTTGAGTATCCTCTTGTGAAGGGCCCTCGGGGCTATCAGTAACTTGGCCTTCTCCCGGCCTCGCACGCCATATCAACGTCGCACTAGGAGGTCTCCTTCCATGGCCAAGGCGTCATAGGCTCCCCACAGCGCTTTCGTTACCCCGCTGTGTTGGCAGACTAGGTCCCACCGAGGTCTGGTACCAGCCTTCACCCACTCAATCACCGGTAGTAGCTCAGGGTCTGCAGCTTGGGCCGCTGCAAAGTCATCGTTAGGGGGAGTTACGGTCACAACTCTCGCTGCCGTAGTCTCTCCGTCTTTGGTCTCTGAGGAACGACCACACTGCGTAAATGGACGTCTGCGTCCTCGGCGTGGTTGTCGTCTCGTCCTCTGCCCCCGCCTTGAACTTGAGCGTCCCTCTCCTGCGAAGCGCCTCTCAAGTTCTTCCCTCAGGATAGCAACCTTTGCCCGAAGACGGGCTGTCTCGTTCCCTTTATAATCTGGAGGTTCAGGAGATATATCTTCTCCAACAGCGACTCTCGCCGCGGGGTCAGGGCGTCGCCGCTGTGCGTCCTGGAAGGCCACTACTTCCACTGCGGCATGCACAGCCGCATCTAAGGACTGTCTTGGACCTCATCACCGGCGTCTGGGTGGGCCATCTGGCTGAGTTTCACTAGAGCTTGGCCCAGTTCAGGTAGACCTTCTCCCCTCTGTCGTCGCCTTGACTTCAGCTTGGACTTAGGGAGCGTGTCAAAAGTTTTGACGTTCAAACTAAAAGAATGCGTCAGAAAATGAACAGGTACTCGTTCTTTTTCTTCCAGCAAACGAACGTTCGACAGTCAGAAAATGAACACTACCCCGTCAGACTACACGCGGCCCTGGCGATCCCACACAGAGTCCACATAAAGCTTGGTCCGATACACCAGCACGCGTTGTGGTCGACCCACGTCCAAGCTTACCGGCCTCATCGCTGGTTTGGCCCCTGTCGGTGGCTCGCGCTGACCCTTCGGACGTACCGCCCGCACCACCATCCTCGCCCTCGTCGGTGTCGACCTCACTTTCCTCATCGCTGAACTCTGTCACCGGCGGATGGAGTACCAGCCTCGGCATCTCCGGCATCACTTCCGCCATGGAGGCATCACGCCCACTGGCTGCGGCTCTGAGGCTGACGGCGGCGACCGCTACCCCCGTCCCTAGGGTTAGCTACTCGGGGTCCCGGGGAATGCTGACCGGGAGGGAAATGGCGACCTCCGGTTCCTCCTGGCAGGGGGCGGGCACCATTACAGGTTCCTCTTCTGGCGCAGGTAGCAGGCGCTGTTCGTCCTCTGCCACCTGCAACGCCTTCTCCACCTCAATAACCACGCCTTTTAGGCGCTCCTCCTCTGGCCTCTGCGGACGCCCCACGGCCGCCGGTAGCTGCCGGGCCCCGTGGTGTCGTCGTCCCCGTCCCATAGCTTGGACAACCGACAACATGCGACACGCTGCCGCCTTCGGCTCAGCCGGGTCCCTCTCTGCTAGTCCAGCCGGCCAGGTCCGGGGTCTCGGGGTATTGGGCCCCCCAGCGGCCAACCCACCCGGGTCTCCTTTTACCGTGCTCCGTTACACGCTTTCGCCGCTGGAAGTCACTCGAACAGAACGGGCACAAGAAGGTAGGCTCACGCCCTCCCTCTCCTCGCTGATCTCGCTTCTGGGGGCTCCGACTTTTGTCACTCCGGGTCTTCTTCCCGGCCTGCTTTTTCCGGCTGCACGAGTCGCAGCTTCGACACCACTGACGAACGTCACGCTGCAGGCCGACCCAGGTGTACACTTGTCGCACCATCTCTAGTGTCTTGAACACACCGAGGTGTCCCCCAGTCGGGCTCTCATGACACTCCTTGAGTATCCTCTTGTGAAGGGCCCTCGGGGCTATCAGTAACTTGGCCTTCTCCCGGCCTCGCACGCCATATCAACGTCGCACTAGGAGGTCTCCTTCCATGGCCAAGGCGTCATAGGCTCCCCACAGCGCTTTCGTTACCCCGCTGTGTTGGCAGACTAGGTCCCACCGAGGTCTGGTACCAGCCTTCACCCACTCAATCACCGGTAGTAGCTCAGGGTCTGCAGCTTGGGCCGCTGCAAAGTCATCGTTAGGGGGAGTTACGGTCACAACTCTCGCTGCCGTAGTCTCTCCGTCTTTGGTCTCTGAGGAACGACCACACTGCGTAAATGGACGTCTGCGTCCTCGGCGTGGTTGTCGTCTCGTCCTCTGCCCCCGCCTTGAACTTGAGCGTCCCTCTCCTGCGAAGCGCCTCTCAAGTTCTTCCCTCAGGATAGCAACCTTTGCCCGAAGACGGGCTGTCTCGTTCCCTTTATAATCTGGAGGTTCAGGAGATATATCTTCTCCAACAGCGACTCTCGCCGCGGGGTCAGGGCGTCGCCGCTGTGCGTCCTGGAAGGCCTCTACTTCCACTGCGGCATGCACAGCCGCATCTAAGGACTGTCTTGGACCTCATCACCGGCGTCTGGGTGGGCCATCTGGCTGAGTTTCACTAGAGCTTGGCCCAGTTCAGGCAGACCTTCTCCCCTCTGTCGTCGCCTTGACTTCAGCTTGGACTTAGGGAGCGTGTCAAAAGTTTTGACGTTCAAACTAAAAGAATGCGTCAGAAAATGAACAGGTACTCGTTCTTTTTCTTCCAGCAAACGAACGTTCGACAGTCAGAAAATGAACACTACCCCGTCAGAAAAAATGAACGTCAGAAAACGAACGTTCTTTTTTTAACGTTCAAATTAGTATGTATGATAGGGGTCAGAATTCGCTGAACGTCAGAAAAAGAACGTTCTTTTTTGAACGTTCAAATTAGTATGTATGATAGCGGTCAGAATTCGCTGAAGGGCTCACATTACGGCTATCGTGTCGACTCTGATTAGAACGAAAAAAAAACAAACAAAAACAGAACACTCGAAAAGGCAGCACCTTTGAGACTTAACTGTATTTATTTTGCACTAGCTTTCGTAGGTATATAACCCACTTCCTCTGAAGAAGTACTTTCGTTCTTTCAAAGCAACTATGGCAAAGATTTGACATTTATCTACAGCAAATTCAATAAAAATATTTAATATAATAAAAGTGGATCTTTCGTGCATATTCTGGGGAATTATTTACCGGGAATTATAGACCGAGCGACATATAGGAACTAACGCGCGTGTATTATTTTTTTGGAAGAAAACGAGATGAACTATATAATATTAAACTTCGACAGAGAAATATCACCATACTGATTTGGTTTTATTAAAAGTCCGATGTGACCAAATATCGTAAAGAATGATACAATAATCGGGTGAACAAGTAATAAGCTCCTTAAAATGTTCGTAATTTGAATTAATTTGATAGACAAATAAGGACTTTGTTGTGATATCAAACCACACATTATTATATTACGTATTTGTATGACATTTATATAACAAATTTGATAGATGGCATTCGGCGAATGTTGATCCCGAATGTTAACCGTATATGCTAAACCCCTAGCTGTCCCCTATTGTACTGTCCGACCTGCTCTGTATTGATAGTGTGTGACGCGCGTGGGTCGTCTGCACATGAGGCCCAGAAAGTTGGAGAGCTCAAAGTCGTTGCCGTTCCCGGGTATATAGAGTTGTAAGGTGTGTGCTTCATTGCATCAGATTTCTTCACCGCTACTAATTTTTTTCGTATGGGAAAATAGTGATAGTCTCCAGGTCCAGATGGCTTTTTATGCACACCAAATGACCACCCGGGATTTTCCTGGTAGGCCGTAACTGACACTGTCAACATTTGAAACTCGACATATTGTTTCTATTTAATTTATTACACATCTTGCGGTGTTCCAAATGCTGTTCGTTATATTTATTATTTGGTGTCAAAAATGATCCATCACAGAAAGCCCCTTGAACAGATGTACATATCAATATAGCGTTGATTTTATTATCGTATTTTGATAGATCAATAAACTCAATAAACGATTCACTTATATTTCACCATATCACATGATCGATATGAAATCTGAAATACATTTTTCGCTATTAAATTCAAAATTACTTGAAGAGAAAATTACCCCCAAGAGTCCTAACGTTTTGTCCTCGTGATTGTGTTATAAGTTACATATCCAGTGATCGAGTACCGATTATCTCTCATCTGAAGAATTTCAGAATGAAAGTGATTTTTTTCATGAATCCAATTTTACATTTTTGTGTCATGTGAATCACAGAGTACAGGAATTTATTGCACAATATAGAATTATACGGAGCATTATTTGTATGTGACAGCGCATCGACAAGCCTGGAAGATAGTTGTAAACCTGGTAAAAGTATTTTCCAGCTATTATTAAACGGTTCTCGTTCATCTTACCACACACACAAATCATACACTCCCGTTTAGTATCCACATGATAATGTGTTATTTCAGAAAAATCTGACCTATGGAGCCGCACCCACAATAAACTGGTGTAGACTCAGACTCAGAAATGAGTAAATCAGGGAAAGTATACAGGCCTACAAACTACATGTGTGATCATTATAAAAAGACATGGCCCGACTGAATCACGCAGAGACGCCATGCAGCTCCCGTCATATCTCAAGGTAGGCCGCCATGTGAGGTCTCCTATTTGTCAATAAAACCATGGAGTTCAAAGTTTTAATTCCATGATAAGAAAAATAAACCTTGAATAAAACAGTTCTGATTGCCAACACATCAAGCCATTTCTTTAAAAAAGATATATGGACCGATTGATTCACGTGGAGACTTCATCACGCATGTGGCGCCCGTCATTATACAACCTGTGAGGGCCCCTTCATTTGTAAATAAAACAAAAGGACGCAGTTCAAACACCAACACATCAAAACATTTCTTTAAAGAAGATGGATATTTTTCATAGACCAATGTATTGAAATATCCTTTGCGGAGCCTAAACCCTTCCTTCTTTCCCGCATACAAAGTATTCTCTATAGGGCCCATTTCCAGCTCACGAACTTCATTTTCAATACATACTGTCGGCTTCTTTATTAAAATTATACCATTTTCAGGCATTACAGATCGCTGGAATACGTTTGTAAGTTGATAAAGAAGAATCATTTAAAGTAACATGTCCATGACGGAACAATCTATCCACGGGACGCAAGCGCCGTAGGCCATGACTATTGATCGCCCGACCGAGAATCTCATTTTTTGGTGGATGAAGAAGAGATTCACGAAATGTAAAAATCCACATCAAACAAGTAAAACACTGGGGAAAATAAACAAGAAAGAAGTCATTAATTTATCTTGTCAAGTATTATATAAGCGAACACTCATATATAGGTGGTGACAAACCGCTGAAGTGGAGATGGGACAAGAAAAAGAAAAACGTTTTACTTTTAGTTTTACCCTTTTTTTATTAAAGAAAATCACCGACATCGGTAATACCACTCCACATGATTACGGAATGCATTGAATATATACACACACGAAGCAAAAGACATGGCAAATTACAATAAAATCTATAACACGGGAATGACGCGCGATGAGAAAGTAGATTTGATCCCGCGCGTTTTTTAGTATCGGGATGGCAGCTTTCTGTATGTTGTTCATTTCTGCTCACGTCAAACGCCAGCCGTTTGCGCACGTGAGAAAATGAACATGCGAAAACGAACGTGCGAAAATGAACGTCAGAGTGCATTAAAAAAATGAACGTTCGACTGTTCATTTTCTGACGCTGCTGTGTAAAATGAACGGCCTGACGCATGCGGAAATGAACGACCTCCTGTTCAAAAATGAACGCGTTCGCGTCAAAACTTTTGACACGCTCCCTTATACAGCTCTGTTTGGTTAGGCGGAGCGAAGCGTCTCTTCAAGGCATCACGTAGGCAGATGAAATTTGCTTGCCCTGGTTTCACCTTCAGACTGGAGAGAACCTGTTGTGTTGGCCTCCGCAGGGATACGGCCAAGTGCTGTCCCTTCTCTTCCGGCGTCCATCGGTTCAAGGCTGCGCAATGCTCAAAATGTGCCAGGTGGTCTCTCCAGGGCGTACTTCCATCGTAGGTCGAAGCTTTAACCAACGTCTTACGGGAAACGGGGATAGTCGTGGCTGTGGCCTCCCCACTGGTATCAGCCGCTGAATGCCGCCCTCCTGCGACGCGGTCGCGACCCTCTGCGACCCGGTCGCTACCTTCTGCGACCCGGTCGCAAACCGCCTGTTCCCGTACAGGCTGGTCTATGGGGGTTCTGGCAGTACCCTCCTCTTCTACCCTAGGTCTGGAGGTGTACTCTGGGGACCCCACCATCGTCTGATTGAACGTCGCCTGCATAGTATGCATCTGTGCCTGTAAACTCCTGAGGCCCTCTAATAGCACTTGGATGGTCGACGGAGTCTCGGTCTCGACGATGGCGGGCGCTGACAGCACGGACGGGGCATCTACAGGACTCACATCTTCTGTCGTCCCCAATGTCGCTGAACCAGGTAACCCCATCCTCAATCGCTCTCTCCCCTGTAGGATAGCTCGTAGGCCCGCTATGTCCGGACGCGTCGGTGTTGCTAGGGAACTCATGGGTAATGGAGTTGTTAGCACGACGTTGTTGTCCATCTCTAGTAGTCGGTTGTTCTCTTCTGTTGTAGATCAGGCCAGATCCCACCGCTGCCACCAGTTTTCCACGTGTAACGTGTACGAGCAGGACCAGTCGTGGTGTTTACGTGAAAACGAATCAATAACCGGGATTGCCCACTGCCATTCTGGCCGTCACCGTAGCCCCTTCACTAGTAAAGATCCGGGGATTGAAGAGATGATCACAACCCCACAAGGATGACTGACGCTGATGTAAAGGTCTATTATGGTATATTCTGCACAAATAGTATACGCGATTACAGATAATAGCGTAGAATCGCGTGGCTTAGACAGAATGTCTAAGGAGATGTAACGTTATGCAGTAGAATACACTAGACACTAGGAGAGTGTATGCAAATAAACTTGATGTTATATACAAATAATATAAGAAAGTGCGTGCATATGTAAGCGCAGGGGGTTGTAATAATTCGACAAAGGACTCGGTGGTAAAATATAGATAAAACCAATTGCAGAGGTTTCATTTCGGTAGTCTGTAATAGTTCATATAGTACAGGAGGGTAGCAGTTATCGTACTGAAATATATGGAAACAAAGGACAACTCAGTACGTTCCTACGTAAATCGGCAGAACATTATGAAAAGCGGTATTTACAAAGCAGTTATATTATCCAAATAATATAAGCAAATAACATACTGACGAAATGGACGGAAAATACCTTTTGAACAGAGGTCAAAATGACCTTCAATTAAAGCAACTGAGAAGAGTAATTTAGATATGTAAATATATAGGAAAAAGCAATGCAGGAAACTAGTAAACCTGCATTATCAAATAAGTAGACAAATTATTTACTAACCTGGTAAAACAGAACCTGCTTTACACCAAAACTACGGAAACCATCTGTGCTGTCCAAACCAATAGAAGTAACCTGTCCAGTTACCAAACAAAGAATGGCTCACCAAACCAGTCCAAGCATGAAGGAGTACCCTTCCTGCATGATAGGAGTGGTCCATTATCTGAAGGGGTATTAGATAGCCCTATCCAAGTAGAGGGTGGTCAGGTACTAAGGCTGACCCAAAAGTGAAACTATTACACAGTACCGCCCCACAAAAAAATGTTGTCCTCAACATTCGGAAAAGGACAAAGGAAAAATATCTACAAAAATAGAAAATACATATAAGCAATATACTCAGCACCATGTTATTCTACCTTAATGATAAAAATCCTGATTCTATATCTGCCTATTCGAAAAAATATGTCGTTTATCCTATATCGACTAGAGTACTACCAGGAAAAATCCCTGAAAAAATCCTACAGTGCACCTAACTGACCTAACTACTACGGAATAGATTAACACCCTATAACTTATGCCAGTGTATTCAACATTTCTGGTCTACTCACTATCTCTGGACTATCCTTGATCAAAGACATAAAATAATCACCCTTGAGTAACCAATCTGGACGAAAAGCAGGCTCAACTGACAACTTCTGTAATTCAAAATCCCCAGAAGCTAACCATTGAGGAGGACGTCGAACCCTATTTGATTTTCGGGGTAAAGGGACAGGTGGGATTACTGATGGAGTTTCCATTTCTTGATCAGATGTAACCGCATCCGGCTCATGATCAACTAACGAATCATCTGATTCTGGCAAACCACCTGCGTCCTCACATTCAGTCAGCTCAACATCTTCGGGAGAGTCGGTTTCAACATCGGTTTGCGGCTGTGATAATTGCTCATCGTGCCTCTCCTGCTCATGCGACACCACGGGAATAAGAACAAACTCATCAGAGTCCGGTTCATCTGATTCGTACTCAACCAACGACTCGGATCCGATCGGCAATAGTAAATTACGGTGCAGAGTCCGTTTCTTCCCACCCGTCTGAGGCTGTACGACAAATACTGGTGTTTTGGGATCGGGCTGGTCGAGGACGACATACACGCTATTCTCCCATTTGTCAGCTAGCTTGTCGTTACGGTGAACCTTGGTATTCTTAACTAAGACACAATCACCGATGCGTAGGGCATTCCCTCTGACTTTAACGTCATAATGTCGTTTCTGTTTTGATTGGGACAGGGCAGAATTTTGCGAGGCCAACTGAAAAGCGTGGTCCAATCTCTGCTTCAGATTGGATACATATTTCGAATAAGCCTCACTACTTTCCCCAGTAGCGTCACCACCAAACCGGACGTCCACAGGAAGTTTCGGCTCCCTACCAAAAAGCAACAGATACGGGGAATACCCAGTTACCGAATGTCGGGTACAATTGTACGCATGGACGACTGTCGCCACATGATCCTTCCACCGTGACTTCTTATCATCTGGCAAGGTTCCCAACATGCCCAAAAGCGTGCGATTAAATCTTTCGCAAACACCGTTTCCCTGCGGATGATAGGGCGTAGTACGCGATTTGTCGATTTCCATCAAAGTACAAAGCTCCTTGATAACCTTGCTTTCAAAGTTACGACCTTGATCACTGTGTAATCGAGCTGGAATGCCGTAGTGAATAATGAATCTGTCATACAGTACCCTAGCGTTTGTCCGCGCGGTTTGATTTCTAGTTGGGATGGCCTGAGCACACTTTGAAAAATGATCAGTTACCACCAAAATATTATCACACACGCCAGACTTGGGTTCCAAAGAAAGAAAATCGATACAGACGAGTTCCATCGGCTGGGTTGATTGTATACTTACCAACGGGGCCCGATCAGTCTTCATTCCGGTCTTGTGACGCAAGCATCGATCACAGGTAGCCACCTTTTTCTCAACATCAGCGGTCATACCCGGCCAGTAAAATCTAGACCGGACTAGGTCTAGAGTCCTATCGCGTCCCTGATGACCCATATCATCATGGAGGCTGCGTAATACACCCACTCGGCACGACCTTGGTAAAACCAGTTGAAACTTATCTCGGTCATCTAGTCTCGTCCTACGGTACAAAACGCCATCTAATAACTCCAACTTTTCCCACTCCCTCAATAAAGCATGAACTTCATAGGATTGATCTCTTATGGACTGCTTTGAAGGACGGCGTCCGGCTTTTACGAAGACCAAGACAGCTGCTATGTCACGATCATTCTGCTGCTTCGCTATGACATTTTCTTTGGAGATGGTGTTTTGTCCAAGAGGGTCAATTTCCAAAACATCCAAGACCTTTGGGTCCATACAGACTGTTTCAACCAAAGGTTCATCAGCGACTATCGACTGACAGACCACGTGTACATCATCAGAGGTCAACACAACATCTGTCTCGTCTGGACGTGCAGGAATCCTAGACAATGCATCCGCGTCGATGTTCCTTTTCCCGGAACGATACGAAATGGAAAAGTCATAAGTGGACAAATCGGCCAACCATCGCTGTCCGGTGGCATCAAGTTTTGCAGCTGTTAGCACGTAAGTAAGAGGATTATTATCCGTTCGAACTTGAAAGTGGTGGCCATATAAGTAGTCATGGAACTTCTGTGTCACCGCCCACTTCAACGCCAAAAACTCTCGCTTGTGTGCCGAATACTTACGTTCAGCTTTCGCTAAAGACCGGGACGCGTACGCAATTACACGCATGTTGTCATCTTGCATCTGGTAGAGTACGGCGCCAAGCCCATCCTGACTGGCATCTGTACGCAGGATAAAAGGTTTACCGAAATCAGGATAAGCCAGGACAGGGGAAGAAGTGAGAATTCTAATTATCTCGTCGAATGCACACTGTTGTGCGTTGGTCCAACACCATGGGTGACCCAACTGACCATTGTCCGACCCTTTCTTCTCTGGTTTACCGAGGAGATCCAGCAACGGTTTCACTATCTTGGAGTAATCTTGAACGTAACGGCGATAAAACCCTGTAAACCCGAGAAATTTACGAAGTTCAGCAACACTCTGGGGTACCGGCCAATTCTTTAAAGTCGCGGTCTTTGCCGGATCAGTTTTCACACCAGCCTCAGAAATCAAATGCCCTAAATACAAGACCTCCGCTTGAAAGAATCTGCACTTCGAAGGCTTTAATTTTAATCCGGCCTCGGCAAGACGTTCCAGGACTAATTCCAGTTTTTCAAGATGTTCATCGAAAGTCTCTGAATGGATTATGACGTCATTCAGATAAACGAGACAAACACCCGGCTGTAACCCAGATAAACATCGCTCCATCAAACGCTGAAACGTACTTGGTGCATTTGTCAATCCAAATGGCATGGAATTGCACTCATAAAATCCCAGAGGACCTGCAGTAAACGCTGTTCGTTCTTTGTGAGCCTCCTCAACTTCGACTTGCCAGTATCCAGAACGCAAATCAAGACAGCTAAACCACCTGGCTCCAGCCTAGGCATCAATGGATTCATCAATTCTGGGTAGATAGTAAGCATCGCGTATGGTACGCTTGTTCAGCTCCCTATAATCCAAACAGATCCTTAGGCCGCCATCTTTCTTTCGCACGAGTACCAGTGGTGACGCCCATGGACTCTGGGATTCGCGGATGACGCCCATGCGCAACATATCCGCTAAGTGTTGGCGAACCTCTTCGTACATGGCTGGAGGGATTCTTCGGAATCTCTGTTTCACCGGAGTATCATCTGATAAAACAATGGGATGTTTCACTAAATTGGTGTGGCCAATATCCTGTTCCCTCAAGGAAAATACAGATCTCCATTTAAGAAGTAGCCTGTTAATCTTCAACAGTTGATCAGGGGTCAAGCGGCTGGAATCTGAAAAATCAAATAATCTAAGAAATTCAGTATCTGTCAGCTCATCAGAATCTGAAGTCTGTTTCACATCTTCCACCGAGATGGACTGTTGCAGCCTACACAAAGGCATACCAGGAGGTACAAGGACATCTTGACCGGAAGTATTCTGAACCTCCATGATGACGTCAGTAATATCCGAGCCTGCCTCCAATTTGACTAGACAGGGAGCGATCACTAAACCTTCCGGTAGCTTCATGTCCGCTCCTTCCGTAACCGCCATTACCGTCTGTTGCAAGTCAGGGGTCCGTGAAACACCAGAAATAAGCTTTCTGCTGTTAGCCGAAACAGTAGTCTCCCTTTGACAGCATACAGGATCATTAAACACCACCCCATGCACCAAACTCTTGTACGCCATCCGCCAGGAGTCATCCAGCTTCTCTTTTGTGACGTCATTGTGACGTCCCTCAACATGGCGGCTATAACACAGTTTAATCAGGTTAGTACCGATCAACAACGGCACCTGCTGGTTATAATCTGTATCCGGAAGAACCAAGGCCAGAACTTGTTCGCTAACAGATGTACCACCGGAACCATGTGGGAAAGAGACAGTTACCTCAATGTATCCTAAGTAGGGGAGAGAATGACCACCTGCAGTCTTAATCTCCAACAAATTGTTCAACGGATGTAACGGAAGTTGGTGAAGATTTTGCGCGTAAAATTGGTTACTCAACGTAGTGACCATCGATCCAGTATCGATGAGTCCACGGCACGGTATTCCTTCCACGAACGCATCACAAACGTTAGAAGCGCCGACAAGCTTGTTTAGCACGTATGTATCGCGGGTATCTATATCAGAGGCCGTGACAGAAACCCGATGCTCCCCGACATAACCATCTACATTCCCATACCTATTTCCGGAATTCTGGGAATTCTTATACTTACCTGCAGGTTTCTTTCCCAATGGACATCGCGAAATATAATGAGTGGGGTCCCCACAATTATAACATGTTCCCTTGGGGTATGGTGGGCCGTTATGGTCAACATCGTTACTCTGATTTGGGGTATTCGATGGAGGGGGACATGGAGAAACAGTATATAATTTCTCTAATTTCTGTACCCGACCATCTAAAGCACGCAGTTGTTTGAGAATCTCGTCTACCTTTTTATCGAGTGATAAATCAACATTAACCTGCTGATGTACTGTTTTGACATTCTTACCTCCTGGTACTTCTGATGTAGACTCTTCGTGCTCCACCGCTCGAGCAGCAACCAATAAAACCTCGAATTCAGCGCCAGCGTCAAACTTGTGTCTTGTAGCGGACTTCAACTTCTCTGCTAAAAAACCGCTCCAAAACTTCGACCTTAACATTTCTTTGGATGTAGACTCCGTAATGTCCCCCTGTTTACGTGCCTTAATCAGTAGGTCCTCTAACCTGCAACCCCATGCAGCCACAGTCTCTGATGGTTTTTGCTTGGCCATGTAAAAATCTTCAAAAAGTTTCTCTTTGGTGTCTACTACGCCAAATACAGAATCAAATTTTGAAATGATTTGTGGCACTGTAATTTCCTCACCCAAGTTCAACAAAATGTCAGCAGCCATACCCTTCAGAGATCTCCTGACAGCTTGCAAAACAGCTGAATCACTATGCTCGTTATCGCGATTCAAACACTGTAGTTCATAACGCCATTGGGGATAACTGGCATCTGCCTTTGTTGTCTCCCCTGAAAACCAAGGAAGTTTGGGACTATCGACACGAACATAGTTGGAAGAGGGACGGGGCGGTCTTACCTGATCGGATACCTCAGCGTTACTTCGGTCGACATTACCTGGAGAGGGATCCTGTAAAACCTTTAACAGTTGAGCCTTTTGATCCGAATTGAAAGTTCCCAACAATCCTAACATTTGTCCAAAGGATGTCTGTTTACTACCTAGAGAATCGGTTAGCTTCATCACTAATGTATCCCCTCTATAAGACTTCCCGTCTAATCTTGTAATACAACTTTGAGCCAACTCTAAAGTAGAAAATGTTAAAATAACCTGGAGACCTTCCTTCAATACCTCTAAGCCTTCAATTTCTACTTCACGGTAAAAATATCTTCTGACATCGGATTCTATTACCGGTGCTGTAAACCCACTTACAGTAACTCGTGTAGAAGTCATACTTGTAGTTAACACTATACACTGTGTACTATAGTTCAATTGAATGAGTGATTCAACCCCTGCAAATTAAGTAAAACAGGTTATAGCAGTGTACTAGATTATACCGTACACTGCTATCCCCAGTAACCGTAATAACTGGACAGGAATAATTGTATAATCAAATCCGACTATCAAAAGTAACACAATATACACACAAAAAAATATCAAATTCCAATACTCAAAAAAAATGATTAATAAACTCCCTATGCACAACACACAAAAAATCACTATACACAAAAAATAGTTCGAAATATTTGTAAAACAGTTAGAAAAAAGAAAAAAACAGAAAAAACCCTTAACTGTATACAATATATATCTGCAGATCAAAGGTTCTGCAAATTCAATACACTTCAGCAGTTCAATACTCCAGTGTTGCTTTAACGGCCTTACTCTGATAAACTATATATATTTTTTTTATTTTTTTATTTTATTTCACAGAGTTGTAACTGGACGTACTGGACAATATACCAACATTATCTTGTTGTGGTTACACATTGTTCTCTGACAAGATAATGACGGTCAACAAGAAAATGAAATAGGACCGAAAATATATACAAAAATAATATACAAAAAAAAACAAATAACACATCCACAAGTAGCAGAGTACGAAATATACACTCCCTGATAGAACCTTTTGTACGCTTATAGAAAGCAGGAGAAAAAACATGTATTAAAAAAAACTAAATACAGTAAGAAAATAGAATGTTCAGTGCAAAAAAACAAACACGTGTCCTGCTGAAAGTTGTGAATTCTTGTATATAGTTTGTCCGTTTGGGCAACAATAATGGGAATACCATACAGGAATACAACAGACAAATACATGTGTTACTCAGAAACTCAATGCATGCAGTATGTCAAAGTATCAGAGTTCAAAGTTCAGTGCTGCAATCAAGTCACTTTGTATTCGGGCTGTAAGTTAACGTTCAGTTTATTTTTATTCACATGTGATAAACATCACTGTGATAATTTACTGTGGTAAATGTCACTGCGGTCAACTTTACTGGGATAAATGATATTGGGATAAATGATATTGCGATGAATGTCACAGATGAATATTATTCCTACGAAGTAGGCTACAGATCGCAAATTGTCCGGTAATGAGTGAGTGAGTCAGTCCATCTGAATCCTTTCGTCGGCAAAATAAGGAGAACCGTTGACATTAGAACCTTGATTTTTGGCATGAACGTGCATTAGGGCATTGTTTCCAGCAAGTTCTGATCTGAAATAATTCTGATTAAAATTAGATTTATAATTAACACTTCAGTATATTGTAATAGATACATACCATCCATGTGGCCTTTAACAGTATCATGTTCCTTTTATGACCATGAAGCCTTATCAGTGGATTTAAAAGTCATTAAGGCTTGTCCTTGGAACAAACACAGAGAGAGGCTCTATCGAGCCTTGTGGTTTTTAACAGTGATTTATATCCAAGCCCACTGAGATAAGGCTGGTTTCTACTCTGCCGCTTGTCACATCAAATTACAGTGGTCGGTGTCCTGTCAACTATCCTGGAACATTTCCTAGCTTAGACATTAAACTGCCCGCTAAACTTGCCATCAAATGTGATCAGGCTGGGAGTACAAGAATGTGCGGTGTATTTTCTGTGGACTGTGTAGGCTGTACAGTCTGAATGAAGACAGCCTAGCAGAATTAGTTAAAGCTAGGTGGTTTAACGTTTATCAATGAAGAAAATCACCGATCAACCGCCATAGAATATAATGTGAAACAAGAAAACCGGAATATTCATCAGATTGCCGATGCCCAAAATGTGTTGTCTCATATATCTAGATAACAACGTGATGTAGAGATGCTATTTATTCTTTGTACCGGTTATACTCAGGAGAATGACATAGAATCATTATTATCTTGTGCATAGAAGGTGTTGGTCGTGAGTTGAATTACCGTAAACTACATAAATGCTACCTTTCTACTATAGTGATATATATAAAAAATTGTCGTATTGTTGGGGAAAATAATGTGATTCAAAAAGTTGTTTTGATCCTGTACAAGGGCACTGAAAACCATTAAAGAGATGTAAATGTATTTTCACACGTAAAGCTTGAAATTTACTGAACCTATATTATTCAATCTGTTTCCTTTAATTAGAAAATTGTAAAATTAAATCGGCGAGTGTTATTTATTTTGGAATGAAGGCGCATTAGGTGACTGTTACCAACAAGTTCTGAGCTGACCTACTTTTGATGAAAATTTCTGGTGATTTTTGATGAAAATCACTGGCGATTCTGACTTGGGCAGTGCCCATCTTAATATATGCAGGATTTCAACTGGGTGTGGGGATTTCCAAGAGTTCAGTTCGCGTTCGAGTCCTAATGCCTACTGTACTTCGTAGGTCCTGTGACGTTAGTCACACTGCCATGTGGTAATCAATGTCACTATAATAAATGTCACTGATAAATGTTATTGTGATAATTATCACTGATAAATGTTACTGTGATAAATGTTACTGTGATAAATGTTACTGTGATGTATGTTACTGTGATAGATAGATGTTACTCAGTTTTCTTTATTTACTGTAACAATCACTTTAGCTACTCACAGGTGAATTGGTGAACGCGCAGGCGTATCGATCAGCTGATCCGGTCTGCATACAGGGCGTGAAGTAAGCACAGCAAGGCGTGTTGAACTGGCAACACTTTTTAGGAAGACCAATAAAACAGTTCTGCACTATGGGATCTGGATGTACCATACACCAACACTATCTGAGAAGGAATCAAACACCAAAACACTGTGCACGGTTAAATCCGTACACCATTGGTTTGACACCGTACACTCTGTAGTGGAATCCGTACATTCCAGGTTCAATCCACACACTCGGACATCATCGCCTTGAAGCGCTGACAGTGCAAAAGGTTGGGGGATGTTGACATGGGCACCCACACATTAGGTTGAATTTGCGTTGAACATGAAATATATGGAAACAAAGGACAACTCAGTACGTTCCTATGTAAATCGGCAGAACATTATGAAAAGCGGTATTTACAAAGCAGTTATATTATCCAAATATTATAAGCAAATAACATACTGACGAAATGGACGGAAAATACCTTTTGAACAGAGGTCAAAATGACCTTCAATTACCGCAACTGAGAAGAGTAATTTAGATATGTAAATATATAGGAAAAAGCAATGCAGGAAACTAGTAAACCTACATTATCAAATAAGTAGACAAATTATTTACTAACCTGGTAAAACAGAACCTGCTTTACACCAAAACTACGGGAACCATCTGTGCTGTCCAAACTAACAGAAGTAACCTGTCCAGTTACTAAACAAAGAATGGCTCAACAACCAGTCCAAGCATGAAGGAGTACCCCTCCTGCATGATAGGAGTGGTCCATTATCTGAAGGGGTATTAGATAGCCCTATCCATGTAGAGGGTGGTCAGGTACTAAGGCTGACCCAAAAGTGATACTATTACACATGATTTACTGAAAATGCTGGATCATCTGTAGATTTTTCATGGATCCGTAAACAGATGTCCTATAGAATAGCAAACTAAACTTGAAACTACATGGGTATGACCACGGAACTTCCGAGTACATGACTTTGAATAAAGAAAAAGTCTTCCCAACGATGATTCCGTCACGGTGGAATTCATGATCTGTGAATCCGATCAACAACCTAGCCGGACAATCTGTCAAAAATTATCCGTCGTCTGGGTAAGGTTGAAGCGTAATCGGAAGCTCGGACTGTGATACAGGCAAAAACTGTTGTTGTTGTAGTCTAGAAAAATAACTGGCATGCACTCTATGGAGAAGGGCCTCGTGAGGCACAAAGTGCAATTTTTTGTTGTTGTTTATCTGCAAATCCGCTCAACTCGATGGGTATCTTTCACTTGTTCTCACAGTTGCCTGGCCTGTGTGATATTGGGTGGTCGAAGTCTACGTATAGTTTTTTTCAATAAATTATGGAAATTAATATAAACATATATTTTTTTAGATAGATTTTTTTTATAAGTGTATTTCTCTTTCATCTTTGGCTCAATTAAAGTCATTCTCTAAAATGTGAAGCCGAGTTAATACAGTTTTTAATTATCTACCAAACCCTGTCCTCTGACATAGAATAAAAGAGAAGTTGGGAATAGAACCGCTCAACACAGTCATTTCTAAACATCAAGTTGTACAGAAGTATTTTTACTTACTCTGTACAAGCTGAGGGCATTTTTGTGGCTTTTGAAAATTTTGAGATTTTTGCGAGTCTGTCCATATTTAACTAAGCGACGTCCAAGCGAGCTAATGTACGCGCGTTATATTCATATCAAGTATGGTGCGGCTTGTGTTCAATGAGGCTTGGAATGTTTATACAATTAATTTTCTTCTCACTGTTACACAATAAATATTTGCTGCGTGGAATCCAGTCATTTGTTCCATAGGGGCAATATTCTCATCAGCCATCACCATTCAATGTGAATGTGATACATGTACAAGTCCATGGTCATTGATACAGTAAGGTGAAGGCGAAGGTGACCTGTAACACCAGTATACAAAATTATACCGAGCGCATTGAATCCTCATCATATGATGTTGAGACAGATCAGAACGAAGTGTCGGTAAAATCAGGTGTGTTTTGAAGAGCATTCTCTCATCAATGATGATGCTATACTGTACACATACAAAATATGAAGTGTTGCTGTGTTGGGCCTATAGCACAAAATCACAAGCAAGTTGGTACAACTAGGCACACAGGGTCTCATTTCTGTCGCTAACGTGTTGATTTGGGTGAGGGGATCCTCTCATGGGGAGGTGTGGGTAGGATGGGGCCTAATGTCTCAAGCACTTTTCCAGGTTTTCCATCAATATACTCTATTCCATACCCCAATATTTCAAGCACGTCAAATCAAACAAAAATTATTTGCTGGGAATGTGACTTTCACATCCCTGTCTGGACATGCTAGTGAGGAACCCTCAATCCCAGATTAATTACCATTGATGAAGCTAACGTCCAACAAATGCAAAATTGAGCTTGGCATCCGGCCGTATGTTATTCAGTGATGTATTACGCTACGGACCCTGTTGCCTCGACGGAGGTCTTTGCGCTCATCCAGCGCTTGTTATCTTTCTACTATGTGATAGTTTTCTATGAATTGATGTAAAACAGTGTGTCTTTGTATATATATATCATATGGTGAATAAATCAAATTAGAGAAAAAAAGCGTTGAGCCCATAAATAAAGCTTTTTTTCATGGTTGTGGATTCGAGCCCCATTTCTGTCATTTATATGATGATCCTATTTCCCCCCTCGTTTTATATTATTTCGGTATTTTTCCATCTAAAATATTATCCAAAAATAGCTTTTATGTTCAGCTAACCCCGTTTCTTGCAGGGTTTTCTTTCAGTTCCGCCCGCTGCTTACTCATCGCACTGTCTTCGTTTACAAATAGGTCATTCTACGAATACATGACTTCTTTTTCTCTTTATTTATAGCACCTTGCACTCATTCACTGACGTTTGTCCGGGGTTTGGAACATCTAAAGTACATTCTGGACGCCGATTGACGTCACGGTTTTATAGTACCTATAGACAACCTTCACCTTGTGATCTAGTACATCTAAACAACACAACGATTTCTGATTCAGTACACCTACACAATACATCGATTTCTGATCCAGTATGCCTAAAATGTTAACTACTACTATGGCCCCCGCCCTTCATGACAACCGGTATGTAATGTAATTGTTGGAGCGATATGCAAGAGGTGAGAAAAACTGCCGACGTCTGGCGACTAAAAAGCAACAATATGACTCTACAGGAAAGTATTCGTGGACACCTACACATTTCTGTTGCTTTTCTTCCTCTTGTATTCTTGGTGCGTTTTTAAGGATACTGAACCGACGTGTAGACACTTTTACATACCCTCAAGAACTTGTCTTTACACAGCTGAAGGTAAGCTGTATATATAGTTGTGTTTCATTGTAAATCTATGGGCTGATGGGTTGTGAAGATATTTGACTAAAAAAAAATATTTAAAAGCAATGAGCCTTGTTTAAATGAATATTTTCAAAAAAGAATTCAATTCATCATAACTGACATAATCATTTCCTGTAGAAGACGATTCTAAACCTTAAAATGAGCCCATAATTAAGCTACTATCCATACCTACGTTAAAGCCTTACACTACATAAAACTAATTTAGCGTTCATACACATTGGTAACATCACAATGAAAAGCTGGGAACGATTTTTACCGGTTTTGCCCTTATTTGACCCCAAGAGGGACCCCAATATGACCTTTAAATCCCCAAACCCGGGTGATATCCCCTCTCACTTTGAACCCTACCACCAAAGAACTCATTTAGCATGGGTATACATTTGTAACAAACAATGCCATAAAAAGTTACATTTCGTGTCCTTGGTCTACTAGAGCCCCACCATCCCCAATCGCTGAACCACGGTCCTGTTTGACGGGGATATCTTCCTATCTTCATGGGGACGGGGGGGGGAGGGGGGCTTTGAGTGCGAACGATATCCCTCTCACACCATCGTTCTCCAGGTAGCACTCTACTGCGGGGAGTGAACCAGCCTGTGTTGGGAAATAATAGCCAACGGTGTTGAAAGTAGCGGCCTCGGCCCCAACCGTGCGTTATTGTCCTATTTCGGACGGCACAGTACTGGACTCTCTAATAAGTAAGCATAGAATCCTGTCGACTATAAATTATTGGTAAATACAGAATAAATTCCCAGTTCAGGACTTGACTAAAAAGAAATCTTATTTCTCAACATACAGAGACTAACCAAGTATAACGTACCGGGATTAAACATACAAATTATTGAAGACAATAATATTTAAAACTTTGTACGCTGTACAAACGAGAAAAATCAAGAATCTCCAGAAAGGACAATTACCGCTCACACCAAAACAAAGCTAGAACCGCGAACATTATTTATTAGAATAGGCCGATCATTCAATTTATCGGCGGGTCATTCAGATATCTTAGAAAATGTGTCACATGGTGATTGGGGGCCGCATCCACACACGTTGAAGTACAGGAATTCTGCTGGACTAGCTGAATGTGTCAAGTAGCCTGAATGAACCGTGTATCACGTGCATGTTTCCTCATCTGAGCCACGTGTCAGTCACTGATATCGTTCAGTGTCAGCAGACTATATATACACCGGTATAACATGGCGATGATATTCCATTACTTTTTTCCTATAGTCTACTGACTTATGTACCAAACCAAGTTTGGGGTCATTTTGGCTCTATTCCGGGTAACTAGGCTAACATAACTACAAAATTTGTGTAGTTCAGTAACTTCGATTTTGTCATTTAGGGTATCCATTTTGGGATTTCTAAATGGCCGTCATCTGAAATCAATTCCCCCCCCCTCCAACATCTTATTACATAAGGGATATGGCCATCATTCCAGTGGTTACACCCACATTTTCAGTGCATCAGCTGGTGGCTTTCTTTAAAGGGCTGGTCGGTTTGGATTTCAAGATGGCCGCCATCTGAAACCTTTTTTTTTAAACAGGGAAGTTTCCCTGTTTCTTGCAATGCTAGGTGAACTGGCTTATGGGTAATTTCAGGGGTGCGATCTATCCAAGCGATATGGTTTTCATTACAACACCCCTGCGCAAAATGAGAGAATGACTGAAAGTTCCGCGTCACTCCGTTTATTGAATGCGCTATGAAGTAGTTCGACCTAGTTTCGAATAATTTCTCTGAATTAATCTCACGACGAGCCGTTTCTAGGTGCAGATATTGAAGAATATGTCGAATGCGTTTCCTGGACAACACTTCTGCTGATATCTTGAGAGATTTTCTTCGAAAGATTGTGTTTTGTCTATAAACTGGTCAATATGGCACAGGTCGTAGTCACGGAATATGCCCACTTCATCTTCGGTTCTGATAGCCAATGAAATACACCGAATTTACGAAAAGACGTCATGTTTTAAGATCGGCTGAACCGCACTGCCAAAATTATAGTGCAGTCCCGGTGAGAGAGTTTGAAAAGGAGAGACGAGGAGGCAGTTTCGTTTTCGTTCCATCAGTCGACTGGAGAATTTTGGCACTGTGCGAGTGTGACATTCGGACAGATCGAGGTGTGTAAAACGTTTTATACCCGTCACTGAATTCATTACTTGTTTCCCGGCGCACACATGTTAATATTATCAAATAAATGAATATTGCAAGTTTCCGCGCTGCTGCATGACTGAAAGCATGCACATGGCATGACTGAAAGCCGCCGTTTTGTGTGCTAAGTTTGAAAACATTTCTTGCAAGGAAAACTTGATTTATTTCATCAAGCGAAAACATCCTTTTTACTGCAATTTTCAAATTGACTGATCTTATCGTCCTGCATCATTTGTCATCCAGCAAAAGTAATGTTCTTGATTCTTACCATATCCGTAATGACAGCTCGTTGAACAGGTCAGGGAAAAGGACTAACTGGGATATATATCCCAATTGGGATAAAATATCGCAATTTGAATATTTTTTTCATACTTCCATATTTTCAAGCTGGCATATTGTGCTAGTAGTTCTTCTGTTCGTTTAAAGACATACAACAGTGGTTATTGATGGGAAGTATACTGCAACAACAACATCAAAAAGTATTGCACGTAATTGCAATTGCACAGAGAATAATGTCGACGAGAAAAGGTCAGCAAAATTATACAATCGTATTGTCAGTTTTGTGAAGTAGATTCTATCTTGTTTTTGGTAGTTTTGATGCCGAAATCCGACATTGCCGTTTAGTATGAAAATCGGTGAAAATATCCCAATTGGGATATATTTCAATATCCAAACTTTGATTTAATATCTTACGTGGGATATATACCCATATATATGTCGCTATATGTCGCTATGTAGGATCTTACTGATTTCAATTAAATTTTGTGTTCGGAGCGCCCAGCTCATGAATATTTAATAGTCTTATGACATCACGACCGCATTTTAACTACTTTACTTGAGTCGGGCAGGGGGGATAGGTTCATGGACTCTGCGTTAACTCAAGGTTACGTCAAGGACGAGTCCATAATTCTACCCCGCATTATGGAGCCAACCTGGCGGGTGGGCGGCAACATCAGAAGATTCCCCCACAGCTTGGCGTGTGCTTCGGCTGAGCCAACCAGAAAGCACTTGTCATTACGTTCCCTTCAAAGCACTATGAAAACCTCTCGGGATCGGTCAACACGCGCCTTACTGCAAGCCGGTTAGATCCTAACAGCGACATATCCAAATGGGGAAGCAGTTAGGATTTAATTTTAATTAGATTGGATATATACCCCACTTAGTGCTTTGCTCTGACCTGTTGAAGTTGACAAAATAATTTTCCGTTTGGGCCAGGCAGTGGAGGTAAATTTATTTTTTGATGTTAATAATGGTTTTCTGTGTCTGTGATTGAAATTTTTAGTAACGTAAGGGTATTTTTTCTGTGTGCAATTGCTGAATGGATTTTAAAATAATTATTCGATGTACCGGTAGGCATACGTGTAATCTTGAAGAAGACCTATAGGCTACTTATATTATTTTCTGGTTGTCAATTGCCACACAAATAAATTATGAATATGAATCAGATTCAGTGACTTCATTCTTGTACATGTCTACAATAACAATGTCATTGAGCTTTGACTGCAGGTTGCTGTGTGCATGAATACATAAACCATGAATGAAAGCCGATCTGCTTCCTGGGCAACAATGTTCACTATGATGCGGACACCGACCTCGGCAATATTGTAGGGTTACTACCAAAATGTTATCTTGTTTAGTTCAGATAATATACAATTTTTAATCTTCGGTGTTGTGTTCTTTATCGGGGAAAGGTAATTCCATTGGGTTGTCAAACAATTGTGATAACAGTTGAACGCCTCAACAAAATTGTTTCCATCGTCCACTGGTACCACATATGCAACTCTCATTTGCCTAGACTTTCTTTACAGTATTCTTCAATAATTAGAGCTAAGCTTCACAAATTCACATCACGTATGCAACGAGAGACACATCAGAAATATATTGAACAGGACCAATTCCTTCCCTGTTTTTTAGCAGCCTTGGATGCTTTCATTTCGATATTTCCTTCCAAAACGTGCGATGAACATCATCCGATGGCTACACCCACATTTTCATGGTTCGAAGCTTCGGATGATGGCACCATGGATGTCTTGGTCACATGTGATAGAAGCCATCATAAATTTCAAGAGAGTCGCAATCTAAACCTAATTTGAACTAAAGTGCCAGTTATTAACTTTAAGTGACAGAACCCGCTGTTCAGGGCCTTGGTATAAGATAGTGCTACCATGTACACTTAACATTCCCAAAGTGAATTGCCTCTGAAAGTCCATCATTATGAATTTCAAAATGGCTACTATAGAGTCAGTTTTGTTCATATAGTATAACTTAAACTGACCATGAGCTTTTAACCTAGATCTTACAAAATATATTACAATAACAGCGTTAAATATACTTTTACCATACAATAAGACCGCTAAGAATGAAGTCAAGTTCAGTCATCTGCGATGAAGTTCTGGTCATCAAGTAGATGCATAATTTGTCGCATAAATTTGGAATGGCTAGCTATAATCTTTCAAGAGCTATCATGTTAAATATATTTATAAATATATATCATGTACGGCTGTCCGTACGTCCGTACGTACGTCCGTTACCGCGATATCTACAGAACCGTTTCATGCATGGCAACCAAACTTGTTACATCTATTTATCTTCATGTAAATCAGAAGCCTATCGAAAATGAGTGATCTCGTACAATATTTTGCAGAGTTATGCCCCTTTTTACAAATAAAAATCCATTTATGATTTGTTATTGTGATAATTTCAGAACTGTTCCATATACAACATCCTAACGTGATACAGTTGTTTCTCTTGACCTGAACTAGATGCCTATCGAAAATGAGTCGTGTCAGAAAGTATTTTGCAGAGTTATGCCCCTTGTCTAATAAAATCCGTTACCGCGATATCTGCAGAACCGTTTCATGCATGGCAACCAAACTTGTTACATCTATTTATCTTCACGTAAATCAGAAGCCTATCGAAAATGAGTCATCTCGGACAATATTTTGCAGAGTTATGCCCCTTTTTACAAATAAAAATCCATTTATGATTTATTGTGATAATTTATTTATCTTCACGTAAATCAGAAGCCTATCGAAAATGAGTCACCTCGGACAATATTTTGCAGAGTTATGCCCCTTTTTACAAATAAAAATCCATTTATGATTTATTGTGATAATTTCAGAACCGTTCCATATACAACATCCTAATGTGATACAGTTGTTTCTCTTGACCTGAACTAGATGCCTATCGAAATTGAGTCGTGTCAGAAAGTATTTTGCAGAGTTATGCCCCTTGTCTAATAAAATCCACTAATTCCTATGTTAAGTTTGCATATAATTTCTATATCATGTTTGTATACTATCACATTTATTTATTGATTGGATGGCTGATTTATTGATTTATTCTCTTACACAATGCGAAGAATGCCTGCAAATCTGTTTTGAAAATGACACTAGATGCCTATCAAAAATGAGTCGTGTCAGAAAGTATGCCCCTTGTCTAACAAAATCCACTAATTCCTATGTTAAGTTTGCATATTATTTCTATATCATGTTAGTATACTATCACATTTATTTATTGATTGGATGACTGATTTATTGATTTATTTTCTTAGACAATGCAAAGAATGCTTGCAAATCTGTTTTGAAAATGACATACATGTGCCATTTAGTATACATGTACTGTATTTATCTAGCCATGTGTACTGTTGTTTTGGTGAGACATCGATACAGCTCTTTCAATTTATTCCAGAAACAAATTAATTTAAGGGGAGGAAAACTTTTCTTTTTTTTTCAAAGAAAGTACACTTACAATACCAGGGGTAAATATTTCTTCCCACAAGCCAATCAATTGGTAGAGACACCCTTACATTATAATAGCTGGGGTTCAGAGCCGAGGGGTTTCGATAGCGCAGCTTCATGTTATGAATGCAACTGTATGCCTATAGCTGCCTATTGGTCTCACCGACGCCCTTGTCACATTCCGACGGCTAACGAAAAAAAGGGTTGAGAGATAATATTGTTAAGGAATGTCTATTTATATAGACGATATAATCATTTTCTCAAGACGTATGAAGAATATCCAACATGATTAGATAATGTATTCGCCCGATTGTAGATACATAGGTTTAACTTAAAGAAAAAAGGGAAATATTTAACGTCTCTGAAGGTGGGATAGAGGCGAAACCTAAAATAATGATGCCGTAGACAAAAAATGACCGATGCCCTGGATTTAGGGTTTGTAGGATACTATCGCAGCTAAAATCTACATTATGCCAAACTAGTCAAACCTCTTAATGACCTACTTTCAATGTATCTAAAGAAGTTGGGGACAGGGTCCGCAAGCTAGAAATGTGATTCCTAGCAGCGAGAATCATTTGATAAGGGGATACTGGCCCTGACATCTCCACCAATCCTGGCCTATGTTGATTATCACCATCAATTCCTCCCTCGGTGAGAGTTTGGGCAAAATATTCTCTCAAAAGCCTATGTAAGCAGAGGTCTGAAAACGCGTTTCCACCTACGATTTGAAGGTGACGTATAAATCCAATCGGACTCTTGACGCGCACGGCTTGTCGCGTCATCTAATTCTGTCATGTAAGGAGCGACGGACGCACTGTACTTGCATGTTGTGAAAGCCATTTGTAATGGAAAAATCTTTGACGTACGGCGGAGGATCAAACAACCGAGATAAAAGGTAGCTGCACAAGTCTGTGTACCGTTAATGTCAAATTCAAGTGGGGCCCATAGACCCCAGTTGATCACCTGTGACAGGGACCTAGACCACCTGGACAGTTCATCGAATGTCGATATCCGATATGCGAGTTCTACACCCCGGAATCACTCAAGAAGCTGGAGAATAAATCCGGAGGAATACTAAGTCTACAATACAGTTACATTGACAATGTAAGTAAAATCTCCTATATATCTGTACGGTACCGGAGAACTACTGCTCTGTTGGCTTAATAAATCATTTAAGTTTTCATTGTTAGCGCAACGAGCTGTTCAACATAAAAACGTTCGGTTGAAAAAAAAAGTGTCTATACATATTTGAATATAAAAGGAAATTATGTACAGATTCAGATACCCTAATAGACATACGCGTATGATTCATTTTAGTCAGTAATGTACTTGAATATATAACAGGAAGGCGTTGTATTGTATTAGCTATTGAGCCTTCCCAAACTTTATACGGGCAGCTTTGTATTGCAATGTAAATCACATGTTTGGGGTTAGAATACGAGCGGTGGTGTTCGGCTTGGAATGGAAGCTCGGTTCTGCGTCAAGGGGGGTGAGTTTAGACATATTGGCGTTTAGGTTCTGAACACATGTGCTTAGGTTTTTTAAATACTTATGTGTTTATGGCCTGTTTTCTGGCGTAGTTTAGGGCTTTAATTTTGGTGTGTCAGGGACGTGTTTGTTCGTTTTTTTTTGTACTGTATATAATGGATCTTGCCTAAGTTCACTTGTATGGTACATCGGAACAGATATAACAATATATACAATATTTTTAGACAGACTTCTTTTGAGTGAAATAAATTGGTAAGAATTTTTTTTTTTCTGCAGTGTGTAACTCGCTATACTATGAAACTGACAATGACAGCAAACCCACTTAGCCTTAAATGCAGGATTGGTCATTGGTCAACAGATTGCCTCTCCGCTTGCTTTTGTCTCGTCAGAGAACCCCCAACGAAAAATTTCTTTGACGAAGCGATCTAATTTACGCGAAGTTTTTTTGTACCTGTAGGATTACCAACTTCGCTTTTGAAATATGTGAGTATCATGGAAAAAAAGATATTTTTCTGTACAGACAAATTGTTTTCTTTTGCATGCCAATATATTGTGCAGTTGATTGACGGTACTGTAATGGAAATGAGGGCCTTTGCATGCAAAGATCAAATACCGCAGACTATAGATTATATATCTATTGTTACGTGTCTATGTGTAGTCTATGTGTACCAACACGGGCGTTGTCCATGAACATACTCACGGTCGAGGTGTAGTTATATAACCGCCCGACAGAGCTTGCTGACCCAAATGCAAATAAATAACACGACAATTTAGAAGACATGTTATTTCCATCAGTCCAATTGTTCTTTTCAAATTCAAATGTCTGAGCGTGTATGTTTTTTTATGCAGTGGTCTATTTATCCACCCGAGTATGTCCGATGTAAAAAGATTTCTCTAGTGGCATACGATTAAACGTTGTTTATATGGAAATGTGGGCACTGTTATGACAAAGGCAGGCTTAAAGGCATACATCTATGCATGTAGGCATACATGGAACACGATTCATTTTAACTGACACGTACATGCGCATTATTCGTAGGTTACTGTGAACCATAACCATGTAAATTTCGGTCTTGTTAATTCTACCATGTAAATTTAGGTCTTGTTAATTCTACGTGTATACAGCCTGTCTTTTCTTGTTTTTTCTTTTTATTTGATTGTTTATAACCATATAGGTATTTGATAAATATGATAGGCGAATATTGTATATAGGGTTTTCGTTTGATTGCCCTCCTTTTTTTCATTTGTTCAAGGCCCTTATTTTCTTTCGATTGCAAGTTCATGTTCAGCTCAAAATGTCAAGACTAGGCGCGGGCCAAGCTAGTGTTTACTCTCACCTGTTATGATCAGGTCACTGTCTGTCTGTAATTGTTTTTGTTGTTTGTCATGTGAACCTCTGTGTCCCTTCTCATGTACCGTTATCTTAAGTAATATCTGGAACTCCACCTTTTGTAAAAAGATAATTTGTGTTGTAAACGAATCTTCAGTGACATAACTATTATCTCTATGAACGTCAGGGGATTACATTCTGAACGCAAAAAACCCGTTGACATGTTTCACTGGCTGAGGAAGAAGAATTGTTCTATTATCTGTCTTCAAGAGACTCATGGCTGCAAGGAAACCGAAGAAACATGGGAAAAGGATTGGGGGGAAAAATATATTCCTTTTTACAGTGATGGGACATCCAATAGCACAGGAGTGGCTATCTTGTTCAAAGACAATACTGACGTCATCTTTCATAACTCGAGCGTCGATGGAAATGGCAGATTTATTGTTCTTGACATAACATTACAAGACACCAAATTGACTATCGCTAGTGTATACGGGCCCAATGTCGACGACCCCAATTTTTACTCGCTTTTTTTCCAAATAATAAAAGATATGGGGAATGAAACAATAATCATCAATGGAGATTGGAATTTAGTCCAAGATTTTACTCTGGACACGTACAACTATGCTCGTATTAATAATCCTAAGGCAAGACTTGAGGTATTAGATACAAAAAACCAACTCGATCTCGTAGATATCTGGAGAGAACAAAACTCGTTGTCCCGCCGTTATACTTGGCGACAAAATACAAGATCGGGAATAAAGCAAAGTCGACTTGATTATTTTCTTGTATCAAATGATATTTATATCCAGGGCGCACTAGCAGATATCGGTATCTCTTATAGGTCCGATCATTCTTGTATCAAACTTAAATACTGTTTTGCTCGTCGTAAGCGAGGACCTGGGTACTGGAAATTTAATACCACCCTACTTGGTGATCCAAGTTATATAAAATTAGTGAAGAAGACCATTGAAGGCTCACTAGCACAGTGTTATGAGTCTGGCGACATAAGCGATTTGGAAAATGTCCATCTTAATATTGATGACCAAAGCTTTTTTGAATTTCTGAAAACGCAAATCAGAAGTGTAACTATTCCGTTCTCAGTTGCCAAAAAGAAAGAAAATATCAAAAAAGAAAAGGAAATTGAAAAGGAAATTGTTGAGAAAGAAAAAGAAATATGTCTCGCGTCCAATGATTCTATATATGAAATAAAGGAACAGTTGGACAAGTTAAAAAAGGACCTAGAAGACACCAGGTCCTGGAAGGTGGAAGGGACGATAATCCGGTCCAAAGCAAATATTATTGAATACAGCGAGAAAAATTCGTCTTATTTTTCTTCATTAGAAAGGAGAAACTACATCGTGAAAACAATATCTGAATTAGAAACAGAGACGGGAACTGTTGATACTTCAGAAGATATTTTAAGAGAACTCAAATCTTTTTATAATAAACTGTACTCCGCACGAGATGATGCAAATAATACTAATGATGATCTCTTTCTGAATCACTCTGTCAAACTATCAGATGAAGAGCAACATTCATGTGAAGGGAGACTGACTTTAGATGAACTAACTGATGCAACGAAAAACATGAAAACTGGAAAATCTCCCGGATCAGATGGCTTCCCGATAGAATTTTATAGATGTTTTTGGGACGAACTGGGAGTATTTCTTCTACGCTCAGCAAATCAATCATTTGAAACGGAAATATTATCGTCGTTTCAACAGCAGAGCTACATATCATGCCTACCAAAGGAAGGTAAAAATAGAAAACTTATTAAAAACTGGCGCCCAATATCACTATTAAATATAGATTACAAAATTATATCAACTTGTATAGCTAAAAGAATACGGGAAGTTTTACCTTCAATAATTGACGAAACACAAAAGGGGTTCATGAAGGGAAGGAACATCGGGGAAATAACTAGACTTTTGTTCGATCTTATAAATCATACTGAGGAAAACAGTATTCCTGGTCTACTCTTCTTGATCGATTTTGAAAAGGCCTTTGACTCTGTGTCTTGGAACTATATAGAAAGATGCCTTTTATCTTTTAATTTCGGGAATAATATTATACGGTGGATCAAGACATTCCAAAATGGGAGCAAAAGCTGTGTTATAAATAACGGGTATATCTCTGAATTTTTCATTTTACAAAGGGGTTGTCGATATCCCCATATATTTTTGTCCTTGTTGCGGAGACCCTTGCTATCGCCGTTAAACAGGACAGAAATATCAAAGGAATAACAATAGAAAACACAGAAATAAAAATTCAGCAATATGCTGATGATACTACTTTGATTCTCGACGGCTCGAGAGAATCTCTTGAAGCAGCCATGGGTCTCTTGAATAAGTTCTCTTCTTCATCCGGATTATATCTCAACGTAGATAAGTCAATCGCAGTGTGGATAGGCCGGAAAAAAGGTAGTACTGTGAAACTATGTCCTCATTACAGGATAAACTGGGATCCAGGAGGATTTAAGCTACTTGGTATCTGGTTTTACCCCAACATGAATGATACTGTTGAAAGAAATTATAGCGATAAAATGACCTCTATTAAGAAAATTTTAGGAAGCTGGTTCAGAAGAAATCTGACCCCTATAGGCAAAATTACAGTTATTAAAACACATGTTCTTCCGCTTTTAGTACATCTATTTTCAGTCCTACCAAACCCTAATACAACTTTTATAGCAAACTTAGAAAAAAGCCTTTTCCAGTTCATATGGAACGGTAAGCAGGACAAAATAAAACGAAAAACAATCATTATGTCCAAAACAGAAGGCGGATTGGCTATGATAAATTTTCAAGCTTTTGCATCATATCTGAAAGTGAAGTGGGTAAAGAGAGTAGTGGAGGACGACGGCATTTTTGGGACATTGGTAAAAAACATATTGCGGCCTGCTGGTCATGATGTCTGGTGTCTAGATTCTACAAGCATATATGCAGTTCAAAAACAAATAAAAAACCCGTTCTGGTGTGACACACTCAGATCATGGGCAGAATGTGTGGAATATTGCGAAGTAAAAGACAAGAACTACAACAATCTTCTGTTTGACCTTGTTCCGATATCAGAGTGGAATGACATACGCCGCTGGGTGGATGTGGGTGCATCTGATATTACTGATCTCTTAAATGACGATGGTACACGCTTTTTAAAATTCAATGAATTCCAGACTAAATTTGGAATCAAACCTATTTATTTTATCCTTCATTGTGCAATAATTCACAATATATCGAATGAAAAACGTAGAAATATAAAAAACGGTACTTTATTAAAAATATTAAGAACCAACGGGAAGTTTACAGACGATTAATGAATCAAACATGCTTAAAATTTATTTACAGTATACTTATTAAAAAGATCGCAATCAAACCGCACCGAAATCAGGAGAAATGAGAAAATGAACTAAATTCAAAAGAATTGCCTTGGACTTCAATATACAGCTGCATTTATAGTACCTCAATGGACACCACCCAACAATATTTTCAATACCAAATCATTCACAGAATACTTGTAACCAATTCTCTTTTAAAATTATGGGGTAAAACCGATACCGATATGTGTACCTTCTGTAACCAAGAGAAAGAAAGTATCCTGCATTTGTTTTATGAATGTATTTATTCGAAAGCAATTTGGAGCAATCTTCATAAATGGTCAAATGAAGTAAAAATTCAAATGGAGGAGCCGTCAGGATCTCAAGTGATCCTGGGTAATACAGGTTCTGTTCTTAACGATCACCTGCTGTTACTCGGTAAACAATATATATACAGATGTAGATATTACAATCTGAAGCCTGCTTTCGATGGTTTAAGGGACACTGTGATCAGAACCAGAGATATTGAGAGGTATATCTATACAAAAAATAAGAATCTCACTATCTTCGCTCAGAAGTGGGGTCCCCTGGCGTAACCACTAAGCAGTATTAACTTTTTGGTATCTTATGAATAATTGACTTAACAAATCTTTTTCTTTTATTTTTATCAGTTCGGTGGAGATAGCGTACGGTAAAAAGTTGTTTCTTCCAAAAATGTGATGTGTCATTTGTGATTGTGGATGCAGCGGCACGTGTGTGTGTGTGTGTGTATCTGCGTGTGTGCGTTGTCCTGTTCGTGTCAGCATGAAAAATGTTCTAGTTAAACTTTTCTATGTATATATATTTGTTTGTCTGGCTCTGGGACAGAAAACACTTACGAACATGTGTATCGCAAAATCCTAATCCCTCGACCATGTGGGCGTGTAAGGATGTGTAAAATCGTGGTCATTGTAAATAAATGCCCAGTGGCCTGTTCCAGGGCTTACACACACAAAAAAAAAAAAAAAAAAAAAAATTCTTTAACATGGCGGAAATCACAACTTGCCGACTAATCCATTGGCAGAATAATCTATTACCAAGGTAAGGTAAAAGACCAACATCTAGGCCGCTTTCTTCTGAAAATCGGGAAGTACGTTGCATTCTAAGGAAAAGGGACAAACTGGTTCTAAACTGTGTCGTATGCCGCTGTTCTTTCTACAACGGTGTCCAGAGATCATGATGTGGAGACGCATCAATAGGAAAAGGAGTTTGAAGAGGAAGAGAAAGAGAGTATTGACGATGAAGAGCAGGGTGAGGTTTTGGGGTGTTGTTTGAATGTAGTCTGGAACTATGTAGCGAAGGAAACGAATGACAGTAGTGCTGTGAGTGAGGTTTAAGAATTTGAACTGGAGGAAACTGTGACCGGGGTGGTGCTGAGTTTGGTGGAGGAGAAACGAAGAACGAAACAGTAAAGACGACAGTTAGTTTAAAAAACCTTGCTTTGGAAAAGTTGTCTTTGTACCTGACGGTGGTGAATGTGCTATGGTATATAAAGTGAGTGGGATGACGAGCATAATTTTGAGGAGGATGAAGACCTGTTTGATGATGAGGACGCAGTGGATAGGGTTTTCCCAATCTGTACTACAGGTACCACAGTTTGAAGCGAAGAGGCGTGCGAAGGCAGCGAAAGGCATGGAGACAGAGAGAGAGAGAGAGAGAGAGAGACAGAGAAAGAGAGAATCGCAAATATAGAGAACGAAGAAATAGACAATAGAGAGAGAGAGAGAGAGAGAGAGAGAGAGAGAGAGAAGAGAAAGTCTGAGCGGAAAAGCTAAGTAGGGTGCATATTCCAATGGCGATCAAAGGGCTTAACTCCATCAACATGAATTGCAAGCACCTAAAAGGTGCGCCGTCCCCTCAGCCCGATTTTTTTCTTCTGGTCATGTATGATATGGTTTACGTGATATACATGTATGTACCATACATATAATAGACTCGAGTTGCATAACGCGAGCGCTGCGGCGGGATTACAGCATACATGAACGTGTAGCTTGATCACTGGCAAGAAAGATCATGCATGAGCAAGTATGATAACAGGTTATTGGCATAGAAACACACTGATTGACATATGCCCACAATTATCATTATTATTTGGAGGGGTGGGGTGGGGGGGGGGGGATAAGCTCGAGGAACGCAAACAGGTTCAAAATTGATGTGGGTCCGGCCAGAAATAGGCTGTAAGTTTACCAACAAACTATTAACAATAACAACCTGACTGCATAGTCCCATAGAAGCCTGCAACACACAAAATATAGATTTTCTTCCTGGATCAGCAAACCAATAGGCAAAAACATACCTAGTGTATTGTTTCATTTTCAACAGTTTCATTTTTATCCCGCTCAACTGCCCGAGACACATTCATGAGTGGTGCTATTAAACCACCGGAATGGAATTTAATACACTAAAATATGTACCTCAATTATCACGTTGGTTGGTTGTTAACTGTCAAAAACTGGACCCAAACTGTTTTTGCCAACCGTATACGTGCTGTACACCATAAGTGCATCAAAGGCCATCTAAAAAATTGATTCTAGTTTCTCTAATCCGTATCCAGACATGCCGCCCATATATCACAATAACGTGTGAATTGAGAAGCAACTGGGAATCACGTTTTCAATAAAGCAGCAAAAAAGTTTGTTTTGAAATTAAAGATATTCTTGAATACAGGCCTAAAATAATTAGATGCCACTGCCCCTGTCACATCAAGAATCTGCAAAACCTCCAGAAACTTTACTGGCCTACTTGCTGAGGAATCAAAGTACCAGAGCCTGCAGTAACAAGTTTTGTGAATTAATTTAAAGCCTTGAGGTTCCATCCAGTGATAACCATTCTCAGATGGTGTGAATCTCGAATGGACCGCAACACATGTCTTCCTGGAATCAGGGAACCTTCACAAGTCAAAATGCAACATACAACCAAGGGTTCCCAATGGGCATATTTCAGATGGTCTGAATCTCGAATGGACCGCTACACAGGGCTTCTTGGAGTCCGGGAACCCTCAAGAGTCAAAATGCAACATACAACCTAGGGTTACCGATGGGCATATCTCCAGATGGTCTAAATCTCGAATGGACCGCTACACAGAGCTTCTTGGAATCAGGGAACCCTCAAAAGTCACAATGCAACATACAACCAAGGGTTCCTGATGGGCATAGATAGCAGTGCACAAGGTGAGCATCAATAAACAACAAAAAAATAATTAAAAATCATAAAATCATCATAGCCATCTGAAAACCTAATCATTTCATCAGTTGCCATACAGGAAGCTCTCACCAAAGTTTGGTCAGGCCCGACTGAATAGATCTGCAGATATTCAGCGGACAAGAACACATGTTGACGGACGGACGGACGGACGGACGTTCGTACATGGCAACGACAAGACCCCGCAGCCCTATGGGCTGCGGGGTAATGAAACAACAAGGAAAGGGAAGCTTTCCTATAGTCATGGTTGCTTTTCAATTTTTTCCACCTCTTGCATATCGCTTCAATTTATTACCTGAATATGGCAGGATTCTGCTGCTGGGACTCGCTTTCTGTACATATTATTCGACAAATATATGTAGGTTTATTGTTTTGGTGGGAAATTTAAGCCGTACGACGTCGGGTATTACGTCGGTTAGTTTATCTTGGTATTGTTGCATTTACCCCATGTTGAGTCGTTTACTCCACCAGACGTCATTGATGCACATCCATTAACATCAGATGAGTTATTTGAGCTGATTTGTCATCACATCACCCGAGCTAGCGTACGTAATTCCGCTGAAGCCCATGATAGGGGTCGTGTGGAAACGTCATAGTCTCCACATGAGCAGCTAAAATAAAAGCGCGTCTGAGATACTAAAACTACGTTCGAGAATCCACCGTATTCTCGTGTTTGAATGTTGGGTACCGAGGGATGCTTACCTGTAGAGTCATAAAGTATCTTTTTAGTCGCCAGACGTCGTCAATTTTCCCCACCTCTTGCATATAGCTCCAATTTATTACCTGTATATGGTAGGATTCTGCTGGTGGACTGTCAGTCCCCGAGGTCCGCCCTCTGTACATGTCACTCGACAAATAAATGTAGGTTTATTGTTTTGGTGGTAAATTTACGCCGTACGACGTCGGGCATTACAGGTTAGTTTTCTGTGTATTCTTGCATTTACCAGGTTTACCCCATGTTGTGGCGTTTACTTCATCAGACGTCCACGATGATTATCCATTAACATCAGCTGAGTTGTTTGAGCTGATTTGTCATCACAGCTCCCGAGCTAGCGTATCTATTTCAGCTTAAGCCGGTGCTAGGGGCCGTGTGGATGCTTCATTGTCTCCACATGAACGTCTGCAATAAAAGCGCGGCTGAGATACTAAGGCTACGTCCGAGAAACCACCGTAATCTCGTGTCTGAATGTTGGTTGCCGAGGGATGTTTTCCTGTAGAGTCATATGGTTGCTTTTTGGTCGCCAGATGTCGTCAATATTCCCCACCTCTTGCAGATCGCTCCAACTTATTACTGTATATGGTGGGGTTTTGCTGGTAGACTGTTAGTCCCCGAGGCCCGCTCTCTCTACATATAACTCGACACATATATGTAGGTTTATTGTTTCGGTGGGAAATTTAAGCCGTACGACGGCGTGCATTACAGGTTAGTTTTTTCTGGGTATTCTTGCATTTACCAGGTTTACCCCATGTTGTGGCGTTTACTCCATCAGACGTCCACGATGCTCATCAATTAGCATTACGAGTTGTTCGAGCTGATTTGTCATCACAGCTCCCGAGCTAGCGTATTTAATTCCGCTTAAGCCGGTGCTATGGGCCGTGTGGATACTTCACTGTCTCCACATCAACAGCCGCAATAAGAGCGCAGCTGAGATACTAAGGCTACGTCCGAGAATCCACCCTATTCTCGGATCTGAATGTTGGGTGCTGATGGATGCTTTCCTGTAGAGTCATATGGTTGCTTTTTAGTCGTCAGACGTCAATTTTTTTCCACCTCTTGGATATCTCTCCAATTGTAACTATTTACAGACTGTATTTCTCAGTCACACTTCGTTTGTAACCATTCCTTGATCTTTATCTGTCACGCTTTTTGTAAATATTCACATACTGTATCTCCGTCACGAATTGTAAATAGTGATAGACACAAGACATCTCAGTCACGCTTTGTTTGTAATTATTCATAGATTTTAACTGGGTCACGCTTTGTTTGTAACTATTCATAGACTGTATCTCAGTCCGACTTCATTTGTAGCCATACATAAAATACATTTAATGACTCAGGACTGACAGAATATGAATGTTCTTATACGTTTTATTAAAAGAATACGATCACTAAAATGGAACGAAATGTAAATGTTATTAGAACAGTAACAGTACTAGAAATAATTTCATTCTGAATCAATCAATGGGACCTACATTTTAAATGACATGAATAGCCTTCTACCCAATTTTGCCATCAATATCTTGATACTTATGAACCACATTTGAAGAGGAAAGGAAATTTTCGGGCGAGAACGACTAAGAATTTTCCGTGTCAGTGACTGTGCGTGGAGGCCAAGACGCAGTCGTCATATGAAACATTCTAGGTCCTGATGTTAGCGTCGACCATTTAGATACAATCGAATGCTGACCGATCAACATCAATTCCATATTTATGACTAATTACTAGAATGTCACTGAACACTTAAAATGACTTTCAGACAACGAGAAGATCCATTACATGAAATTTTCTCTGTATACAGGCTAAATTGTCCATTGGTATTCTACATTCTTCTTCGTAGAGGTAAATATATCGGAGGAAACAGACTTGTGTTGAAAGAAGCCTTTCTGATACAACGTTGCAAAGTTTGTCCAGGAGACTACGAATTAATGTAACCAAAGTATCAAATATGTTGCAATGCACGTTCAGTTCAATCAGACCGGCAGCACAGACTTGGCGCACAAATAGGCAAGGCCGTGCAGTCAAAACGGCATACTGAATAGTTGCGCAAAGCCAGGGCTTGGCATTCTTAGGTGTCCGTCTGCATATCGGACCGTTGTAACCCCTATTGCGGAGCTTCAGCAATCAGAAGAAATTGTCAGGAACTTGTCAGGGGGAATTCTCTATTGAGGCCTATATTAAATCGGTGTTCTAGATAAGAACACAGGCGCTCTGGAGAGGAATAACGGTTCGATATCGGCACGGGTGATATCTGCTACAGTCCAACTACAGGTGGATATCCAGATGTAAGGCAACTCCGGGAACAGGCATTTACGTCCACAATACTCGTATTCATGTGCAAACAGGCCCGAGCAAATCTTTGTGGAGATTTGATTTGACTGGGTTAACGCAGATTGGGCTTGGAGTCACTGGAGTGGATGCTCATGCAGGGGTATGTGATACCAGACGTCCCGGTCCAGTCAGCACAGAAGATACATTGTCGGAGCTGTTCTTGCTTGAAATGCAGCCTGTATATAATAGAAAAACAAACTTATATAGAATATGACATTTTAGAATGTAAATGCTGTAATTGTTTTGAAATACAGATTATTATCATCGTATATTAGAGCATATTAGTCCCATTGAAAACGGCTGATCTTCTGCAAGAAACAAGCTTGTGTTTAGATTTTTATTTTCTGCCTGGAAATTGGAGCTTAGGATGTTGAACAAAAACGGTATTTCGAACGTCGAGGCGAAACTTCTCGGGCCGACGATTCTGTACTAACTATGATCACGTGAAGAAACATGGCGGCCGTAAGCCTATACATGATTTTGATTGGTTGAATTTCTCACTCCATGCACCCTGATGATGATTTCCGAACCGGTTTTATAATTTTTCCTCATCATGCTCCTGCCTTTTCGCCCTTCTCCTGCCGTTTCCTGCTCACGATCCTGTCCTTTTCCTTTACATGAAGCGCCCATTGACCCATGTATCTATTCTATATTGATCTCATCATAGAGATACAGCAACGATTCGACAGACCAATATACCTCGTTCGAATAAATTATCATTGCAAGAGTGCATACAGTTGCTGGGTTTAATAGGTCAAATATAGAAAGATATTCTGAGGATATATATGCCCAAGCGGGGAGGGGTATCTTGTGCACAGTCCAATATCGTTAATATAACTGAGTTGAAGAACACAACAAAACATTTGACTATATTTTCCTGATTCAGTCAATCAGCGTTGTTTCCATCATAATCAGACAGATTTCTCGGAATTATAGACATTTGGTGATTGAAACGTGTTGATGTTCACACAATATACCACCAACAAGTTTGAATTAGATCTAAAATCAAAGGAAAGTTCTGGCGCACTCGTCGTGATCCTCAAATGTACACTCCTTTTATCGACAAGCGTTTATTTCACGTAACCAACTTTCACGACCAATGAAAATTCATTTTCTTACAACCGAATTTCAAAATACTACAGGAAAATAGCATAACACGCAGACGTGTCACAAAGGCAAACTATTCGCCAATGTGGAATTCGGGCGACTTCGACGCCCACACCCTACTATCTGTAACGGCTAGAGCAAGAGAGAATTCTTCACTTCACAAGTCAATAAACTAGTACCCGCTCTTCCGACCTGCACTGCTTCTCAAAACAATACATATATTGAAACTATACTCACATATCTAACAGTCATTGCCTGGGAGCTGTTTTAATTTGTCGCGTTTTCTTTCTTTTGTATTTCGTTGCCATCGGATATGTCTGATCTTCTGAGAAAGCTTCTTGCAGAAGTGGGACTGTGAACAAAACGATACAAAGAGGTAAAGAAGATATTGACAAAATTCCGTGAATTTTAGGAAGAGAATTATTTCCCAGGAAATCAGTTTCAAGTCGGATTGGAATCAACTGAGCCGTTGTATGAACGAAGGCAAGGTATGTTTCCGGTGAAAAAGAAAAAATTTAGTGCGTTACGAATTGTAGTTCGATTGCATTCCAGACCTAGCGAAACCCTCCACATACAACCTGTAACCATCTCGGTCATCTATACGTGGTAAGACTGACCCTGGGATCGTGTGTATCCATGTTCAGCCTACTTTCGGCAACTGCAAGAGGGAATTTCCATAAATTAATACCACGTGACTTCGTCAGCCAATCAGCTAAAGTCTACCGACGTAACCCCAACGTAACTCGCCATTTTCGAGTCATGTGATGAACTACTTGTTCAAAATTTCAGATCCACCACACCTCTTGGATGATACGGAAGTTATAGATACCTATATATTTTGTAAGCCCAGGCAATATCTGTTTCAGAAGTGGTATGAAAACCTGTAATTTATCAGATTTCTCCAGTCTGTTCTCCGCCAGATGAAGGCCGAACAGAATCCGGTAAAGTACCGGATATCGCTCCGCAACAATGGAGACACACGATTCGCAAGCCATCTTATGGATGGCGAAGTGTACGCAAATGCTCCACATACGCACCTCAGTTCCTTGTCCATCCATCTATTTCTCGAAGCTCAAAGTCTCCATCTATTTCCGCCGACGATATCTGGGTCAAGCGAACCCAGAAAGACCCCTGATATTGCATGGTGGAAATTCGTTTGAGCGCAAGGAACTTTGTACGTGGGTCAGTGAGGAGTATTTCAAGACCACATGAAAATACATGGATGGACAAAGAATTGAGGTGCTTGCGTAGAGGAGTTCGGCCACTCCCTTTACACTCTCAAAGTTCAATACACACGGTCTCATAACGGGACTATGAGAAAACATCTAATGTAGCCTAGGTTATTTAAGCAATGTCCGACTACGAGGAAACATCCCACTTACCCATGGGTGGGCGCCTGGTACACTGATACAAGGATACACATACCCCTGGGTGAGATTCTTGTAGAAATATACGAGGATACTAGCAAAGATTTGTGTATTGTTATTTTACGTACTTTTCTAGCTATCTCTGGCTTATGATATTTATTACGATCAATGTATGAATACAAAGACCAAGGGGAATATCTTCCCAACATGGTATTAAAACAATGGAAGTACACAGAATAAAATTAAGCTAGATAAAAACACACATGTACCTTAAAACTTATTGTACCTTCGAGTGCAGTTATACGGCCAATAGACAAAACCTATGGTTTCTTTCTAGTCTTTCTGGCAGAGGTTGTGGTGGCGAGTACTTTTGATCTCTCTACCGTCATTATATGGCAATATTTTCCACTGAGCAATGCCATAGTTGCATTCGGGTTTATAATAAATTCAGCTTTTTTAACAGCAGACCAGTTTGGAAAAGAGGGGTGCAAGTCGGTAATTTTTTTAAAGAGTTCTTGTCCTTTTCGCTCTAGTTTCGTACATGTAATTAGGAAATGGGTTTCATCTTCAGTCTCCATATTGCAGAGTCTACATGTTCTCTGAAGTCTGGGTATTTTATTGTTACGGCCTGCTTTAATCTCTAAGTTGTGTGCAGAGACTCGAAGTTTACATAGTGCCTGTCGATAATTCTGATTTTGTATAGTTACTAAATAGTTTCTTTGATTGTTACTGTATGTTTGAGAGTACATTTTCAATTTTTCAGAGCTTTGTATAGTTTATATCTGTTATACTTTTCAAAGCTTTGAGTGAATGCATCCTGGGCAGATTGGATTATATGTTTATTTATCATATCTGGTTGGGGAAGACTATGTTGGTTAAATAGTTTAGTGGTATAAGTGAACCATGTGGTCATGCCGGATTCGTGTAGATTCTTACTGCATTTGTAGGCATCATTCTAGTCTCGTTCTGTATTTTAAAATAGCCGTATTTATATCAAAAGAGAGGGGTTGTCTATCTAATTCTGTTTTACATATAAAATTTGTGGTATATTTGTTGACGCGTAGATTTAATTTACAAAATTTGTCATGAGCTTTTTCGAAAGGTTCCTTATCTATAAGATCATAATAGTGGTCAGTATCATGAGTTAACTTTGAGATTTGCTCAGCTCCCCAAATTTAAGAACCGTATAGTAATATTGGTTTAACTAACGAGTCAAATAATTTACTATAAATCCCAGGACTAGGATTGTTTCCATTAAAGGAGGTATGTACTTTAAATAGTGCTTTCAGTGCCTTTTGGTATAGTCGTTCACGGGTAGGTGTAAAATTGCCATAATTATTTAAAGTACAGCCAAGATAGGTATATTCAGAGATGTTTTCTAAAAGTGGAGAGTCTAATATAAATCTGGGCAAATTGTTTTGTTTACATTTCTGTATAATCATTGTGTTTGATTTACTAATGTTAACTTGAAGATGCCAGCTTTTGCAGAAGTCGGCTAGTTTGTTTATACTATTTTGTAGACCTTCGGGAGTTTTCGATATAATTAATAAGTCGTCTGCCCATAAAAGGTGTGTAATTTTCTTTTCATGTAGTGTAGCAGGACTGCAAGTATTTTCGGGGAAGCGTAGATCATTGAGGAAAAGATTAAAAAGGGTGGGACTGAGATTATCACCCTGTTTTACCCCAATGTTAGAAGTAAAGAAATCTGTTCTAGCACTATTAAGTTTAATACTAGTTTGGTTGTTAGAGTATATGGATTTGATAATAGAGTAAAATTTTCCTCTAACTCCAGTACGAAGGAGTTTTAAACGTAGGCCAGCATGCCAAACAGTATCAAATGCCTTTTTAAAGTCAATAAAGGCTAAATAAAGTTTTTTCTTTGAATTAGTATATTTTTGGACTAATGTTTTAAGGATAAATAGATTATCTGTAGTCCTTCTTCCTCTTCTGAAACCGGACTGGTTATCAGATATAATATTGTTGATTTCAAAGAAATGTGTTAATCTAGAATTTAGTACAGAAGAAAAGAGCTTTGCAAAACAACTGAGAATAGATATGCCCCTATAGTTTTCAGGTTCCATTTTTGAGCCTTTTTTGTGAAGTGGGGATATGTAACTTTTACCCCACTGGGACGGGAATGTACCACTATTTAATATCAAATTGAATAATTTGGTTATCGGAGACAATAGAATATCTTTGCTAAATTTGAGCAGTTCATTATTTATTTGATCTAGTCCAGATGCTTTGTTACTCTTTAAGATTTGAAATGGCATCAATAATCTCTCTGCTTTTAATGGGGTTATCTAAAAGTGTAGGTTCAGATTTTTCTGTTTCCAGTTGGTTTATTTCTGTTAGTATATCTGAATCTTCCTCTTCATCTGACCAAGACTGACTGTTTAATTTTGTGTAGTGATTAAGTAGGTCAGTTGCAAGTGAATCTGGGATATCATCAGTATCTTTTTTATTTGTAAGTTCATCGACAAGTTTCCAAAAAGCTTTTGGGTCATTATCTTTCATAGTTTCTAATTGCGTATAAATGGATTGTTTGTATTCTTTTTTAGCTCTTTTTTGCGCTTTTCGCAGGCGAGATTTCGTACTGAAATGCCTCTTGTAGAAGGGTCAGTGGGGTATTTAGATAGAAGACTAGCAAGATTATTTAACTCCCGTTGTAGGCGTTGTATAGATGGACTAGGTGGTGGTATCCTTTTATTTCTTTTCTTTTTTGTCAGATATGTTTTTTGTGGCAATCCACTAGTGGATGCATCACTGAGAAAATTACTCAGTTTTTGTGTAGCTGCATCAATGCTGGACTGTGAGTGATCACGGTCTTCAGACATGAAAGACTGTATTTTGGAAATATTCAAATCTGAAAGCAGTGCCTCTATAAAGTTTTCTTTGTTTGACAGGTTGATTTTTATTTTTGATGGTAGAGGGGTAGTTTTTGTTTTATTAGCTGTTGGTTGTATTAAATGACACTTTATATCTTTAGTCAATTGTGCCAGGAAAAGGGGATTTGTCGTTCTGAAGGTACCAGAATATTCTTGCCTTAACCCTATCTGGCCTATTATTTTTCTTACCCCTTGAGCTAGGGGGCTGAAACTTACCACACTATACCCTTGGGTCAAGCTCTACCAGAAAACGTAAAAAAATCCAAGATGGCCGCTCTGACGACGTCACAGTGACGTCATTTTCAAAAACGTCATTTTTTGGTCGATTTTTGGGTTAGATTTTCCGAACGGCATGATAAATTAGTAAATAGTAAATATTCATGTGATGTGAAATAAAATAGTTTTTGCCCACTTTTCATCGCGGAAAAGCAGAAATTTTGAAGAAATATGACAAAAACATCACTTTTCTGGTACCCCACGTGATCGCCATCTTGAATTTACTCATGATCCTCTGATCGGGGGGTTATGCAAATAGGCCCCAATCAAAATGACCCCAATATGATAAACTATAAAGTCACGGAGTTTCAGCTCTCTATTTATTGTCGTTCCGGAGATAGCGCAGAAAGTTTGGGCGGGGGGGATCTGTTTCAACAGACCATCCATCCAAACTCGTCTGAATAGAAATCAGACAGAACGACAACTTATTTATATATTTAAACATTAACTTGATAATGGTTAGATTGATAAACAAATTTTCTAAAACTAATTTTTCAGGGAAGCGTAATGGTTCACTTCAAACACTGTTCCGCCTAAACGGAAATACCACTATACAATACTCACACAGTGCAATGCTAATCGCTAATCCCTTCTTACCCACTTATTTGTTTAAAATTTCAAACTCATATCATATCCTTTTTTATATCTTGAGCGTTTGTTCCACCACTGTAGTTTATCTCGCCACGGAAGCTTCTGGGAGTTTCTGGACCTTTCTATCGATATTTCACCAATTCATATACTGAGTCCAGGCTACATATGGGTTTAGAGAGTTCTTAATTGTTTGCTCTGCGGCTTCCCAATTATCTGGTCTGTAGATTTATATCCTCCGATTTAATTTATTTATACCTTATGTGTTTATTTCTGATTGGAGGACGATGCTGTAACTACCCATTATTAGTTCTGAACGGATTCAAATAAATTTATCCCGGAGTTTATAATAGCTTACCCTTGTTTAACGACAGACGTCTTGATGGCGATTTATCTCTATCGATTCTCTGTGTTCAGTGCTTCATGTGTTTTAGACCTGTTTTCCTTTGCACTAACAGTTACCACAAGTGTGTGTGTTAAACATATGACCGTTTCATTTTTGATTCTCTGGTCTTTCTGATGGGGTGATTTCTCAAGTCAATATCTAAATGACTCAAGTCTTGCTCTTTTGGCAGGGTGATAATCATACAATAGATTATGCAATACATTATATACTGCCTTAGTTCTCCTCGTGCTATGTTAATTATAGTACCTTAATAATACACCCATGGGTGAATGCCTGGAATACTTATAAAATGATACATTTACGGTTCATACTTTATGTAAGAATCACGAGACAATGCATACAATAGCCAAGTGTGGGGACAACAATGTGTCTAGACCTGTGCCTTTTCAACGACACAAAGACCCAGACAATAGTTCCTACATGAAGTATCGACCACATTTACCCATGAGTTGGTGACTGGTGGACTTACACAATGATACACTTGCATGGTAGACTTATACACCCATACATGTATTTGGTGGCAAAAGAGGACATCAATGTGCAACATTGTAGCGATCGTCATGTAACATTGCAGCGATCGTGCAACAATGTTGCAACAATTTTTGTTGTTGTTGACGGACGCTCTTGTCGCTACACTGTCACACAATTAGGAACATCGTTTCCTATAAGAAAAAAATGTTCATTTCTAGATGTCGAATGTTTTTCTAAATTTCAGTATTTTTTCATCAGGTTAAGAGAAGATGATCGATGAAAAAAAAAAGAATGGTCACCATACTCGTTAAAAAATATGCATGGCAGTCAAATGTATGTATGCCACTTAAAACCCATAACACTGAATACATAGGGAGATTTGATTTTTTTCTATTGCTCAATAAATCAAACTTCCCGAGGTAAAATTTTCCCCATTTTGTTATACAATACTAAACACAGTTCATAGTTCTTGTTGGATATGTAATAAAAACGGGGGGACACCATGCTTTCTTAGAAAATATTAGCGGTATAACAGATAAACTGAGCCTTCCCATTCCTATTTCCAGGAGGGGTGGGTCAGGGAAACAGGGCGAGGGTAGGGAATATTATGGAGGTTCATTAACCAGTCATTCACAACTTTCCTTTTTGTTGGATGCGACTAAGAGTGAATTTTGGGAGATTCCAGAGGCATAATTTTCAACCCAGGGAGCACTTGGTACCCTCCAACCGTTGAATTTAAAATGCTAACTTAGTCCTATTACACTATCGAACCACCAGTAAAACGCCGTCAAGCCCCCCCCCCCCCCCCCCCCCCCTCAGCTAAAAAATATGTGGATTTATACAAGGATACACTTAAACATGGGTGGGTGTCAGGTAGACTTATACAAGGATACACTTATCCATGGGTGGGTGCCTGTTAGATTTATACAAGGATACACTTATCCATTGGTGGGTGCCTGTTAGATTTATACAAGGATACACTTATCCATTGGTGGATGCCTGTTAGATTTATACAAGGATACACTTACCCATGGGTGGGTGTCCGGTAGACCTATACAAGGATACCTATACAAGGATACACTTATCCATGGGTGGGTGCTTGTTAGATTTATACAAGGATACATCTACCCATGGGTGGTGTGTCAGGTAGACTTATACAATGATACACTTTCCCATGGGTGGGTGTCAGGTAGAATTATACAATGTGTCAGGAAGACTTATACAATTATATACTTACCCATGGGTGGGTGTCCGGTAGATCTATACAAGGATACACTTACCCATGGGTGGGTGTCAGGTAGACTTATACAAGGATACACTTATCCATGGGTGGGTGTCAGGTAGACTTATACAAGGATACACTTACCCATGGGTGGGTGTCAGGTAGACCTATACAAGGATACACTTATCCATGGGTGGGTGTCAGGTAGACTTATACAAGGATACACTTATCCATGGGTGGGTGTCCGGTAGACCTATACAAGGATACACTTACCCATGGGTGGGTGTCAGGTAGACTTATACAAGGATACACTTATCCATGGGTGGGTGTCAGGTAGACTTAAACAAGGATACACTTACCCATGGGTGGGTGTCCGGTAGACCTATACAAGGATACACTTACCCATGGGTGGGTGTCCGGTAGACCTATACAAGGATACACTTACCCATGGGTGGGTATCAGGTAGACTTATACAAAGATACACTTATCCATGGGTGGGTGCCTGTTAGATTTATACAAGGATACACTTACCCATCGGTGGGTGTCAGGTAGACTTATACAAGAATACGCCTACCCATGGGGAGGTGTCCGGTAGACTTATACAATGATACACTTTCCCATTGGTGGGTGTCAGGTAGACTTATACAATGTGTCAGGAAGACTTATACAATTATATACTTACCCATGGGCGGGTGCCTGGTAGACTTATACAAGGATACACAGCGAACATCCTCCGACCGAATTCCTCGTACTCTGTCGAACTGCCGATGTTGACGAACCTCAGAATGTGGTAGGCGCATTCTTGGACTAGACTATCATACTGCATGAAGACACGGTCTTGTTCCATGGCGTGCAAAACTCTGCTGGAGAAAGACGGCAGTGGGATGTCTGATATACGAATTGTCCTGAAAGGGGTGAAAGTTCCCGTGTTCTCCGACTCCGGTCGCACAGGTTCATGAAGCATCTGTTCAACACTCTTGGCCTCCGGAAATGTTAGTGCATCTAAATTCTGTTGTTGGTGATGGTGATGGTGGTGTACTTTTTGGGACAAATTATTTTCTGCTGTCGTCGAGTCTCGAAGGAAATCTGCGATATGTAAAATAGAGAAAATCAATTGAAATTGGAACCAAGAAGATTTTATAATGCCCAGCACATTGTAACCGAATGGTGATTGCGTCACCCACGTGCATGTGCCCTTCCCTTCGGCTTTCTCACCCCCAACATTCAAAGGGCGCCGTTTCTAAGATGACACGGACGCACTCACACAGGGTTACGTTACTAAAATGACTAGAAAAAGAAACACATTTAAGGCTAAATTTATTTATTTTGCAAAATGAACAAAGCTTTTACCTCCTGCAAAATAAATAAAGCTAGTGTTATATAAGTGCTGCTGCTCTGCATGATTTTTTTTTGCATTGCGTGGAGCAAGTTGGAATATATAAAATGAACACCATTACTTCGCGATAGCGATAATATATCACGCTCAAAATAATTTTCTAATTCTCTTCAGAAAAAAACTCCAGTACAATTGTTTCGTGTTCCGCTCCTCAATTACACAGAGAGACGGTATAATATACATATATTCATGTTCTCTGTCACAAAGGTCAACAATGACGAGTACGGTCCTAGGTGTGTTCGGTTTATCTTTCTGCAATTTCACTGCGAACATTTTTTGTTGTATTAAGCCCAACTCACACCACGAACATTTTGTTGTATTAGAACAGAACAGTTTGTTCGTGTTTTTGTTCCTGGTAACCTCACACTACGAACATTTTCTCTTGATCGCCAGTCGTCGCGATCACGCAGCGAGGCTGCTGGTCATGTGATGGGAGCCATTTTGTTGTGTCATGAGAGAGCGGCTTTGTCACATGACCGACAGCTGCCAGTTGATTGGATAACTGTTGGTAAATGTTCGGACAAATGTTCGCGATCACCACACACTGAAGACAAAAACTGTTTTGAGGACGAAAACATGTTCCGAAAATCAAACATGTTTGATTTCACGTGTCCCTCGAACAAAATGTTCGTGTTTCTGGGCATCTCACACTGTAAACAAAACATATTCTGAACAGTGTTTTTGTTCTAATACAACAAAATGTTCGTAGTGTGAGTTGGGCTCAAGAACAGAACAGTTTGTTCGTGTTTTTGTTCGTAACCTCACACTGCGAACATTTTCTCCTGACCGCCAGTCGCCTCGATCAAGCAGCGAGGCCATTTTGTTGTGTCATGTGAGAGCGGCTTCGTCACATGACCGACAGCTGCCAGTTGATTGGATACTTGTTGATAAATGTTCGGACACATGTTCGCGATCACCACACGCTGAAGACAAAAACTTGTTTCAGTGCAAAACAAGTTTGATCTCACGAACATTTGTTCACCTCACACTGCAGACAAAACGTGTTCTGAACAGTGTTTTTGTTATAATACAACAAAATGTTCGTAGTGTGAGTTGGGCACTACGAACATTTTGTTGTATTAGAACAAAAACACTGTTCAGAACATGTTTTGTCTGCAGTGTGAGGTGCCCAGAAACGCGCTCACGGACCCCCTTTTATTAATTTATACGGCATCAATGACCTTTGTGTCAGTGAGCATGAATACATTTATTACGTCTCCCTATATATAATTGACGCCCGGTACATGAAACAACTGTACTGAACTGGAGAGAATTACAAAGTTACTTCATGCGGGATATATTATCGGCATCATGTAGAAATGGAAATTTTTGAAGAGTTCAGTTTGTTCAACACACTGCAATAAAGAAACTTTATGCAGAGTTAACTATATTGATTTTTGTAAAGCTCCAAAATAGACGACTAATTTAAAATGGACAGACTTTTGTATATACTTAGTGACACTGACAAATGCACGGTAGTATAAAGACATCGGACGTAAAAAAAAATTCCGACGCATAAATCTGCATTTGATATGTGGGAGTTCATGTTAAGAATTTCGGCATTATCCCAAAAGTAACGGTTCGTCTGACAAAGCCGAGCCATCACAGAAGACGAATTCAGCAGGTCTAAGACCAGACGTTTGTCAATAGAGATCGCACGTTATGATTAGGACTGCACAAACAATCACATACAATTAACTGACGTAGGCGCAATGTGAACAAATTGGGGCACTGCTGATAATCAAGACGGACTCAAAGCCCAGTTGGAAACCAGCGCCAAGACTTATTTCTGATATCAGAAAGCAAATAACGAAATAGGAGTTTATGAGTAAATACAATTTTTTTTTTTTTAAACACGAAAAACAGAAGGAATGAAGTCCAATTTTAGGTGAACAGATAACACGGGAAATAGATTATCTCCCAGAGAAAGGCAAGAAGGTTACCGGTAAAGGAGATATATCGCAGTATGCTAAAATATAGAGAACCTGTCAAAAAATCAACAACCGTACTTATTCTTTACAGGTAGGAACCCATGTGAAACGTGAATAAATAATTAGAGGACGACCTAGTTTCTCTTTCAAAATACTACAGGTGCACATTAGAAGACATCAGTTGAACAGCCACAGCGAAGACATCCTCGTGAGCCAGTGTATCGATCGATCGATCTGTTAGGGTCGATACACCGACTTGGTTATGGTTACAAACATTTTTGTGAAAGGACAAAACCTTTGCGCGCCGGGGTCAAAGGTCAGTTCCGGTCACGTGAACGGAAGCGGAAGTGACCTCACGGAGGTCGTATGCAAATGTCACTTCCGAGATCTGAGCTCCACAGGCGTTGAGCTCCAAGAGCTCCGATCCAAGAGCTCTGCCACACGGGAGTTCCCACCACCACTGTGACGATTGTGAGGCCAGAAAGTTGTGTTTTGTTCAAATAAAATACACGATGTTTATATTGTAAACGATCGCATTCAAAAATGAGATAAAACAACGTCTGCGGACGTTTGAAATTATAGGCTTTCGTCTGCTGTTTTTTCAAGTAATGTAACGGTAATTTTTGCGAAGAAAACACATAAATAAAAAATTCGAAAAATCTGACGGAAAATTGACCAGAAATTGCCTTTGTCACTGTGATGTCATCAAACCGACCATCTTGCATTCTTTTACCTTTTGTGGTAAATCTTGACCCAAGGGTATTAGTGTGGTAAGTTACAGCCCTCTAGCTAAACGGTAATAAAATATTTAGGAGAGGCTAAATGCCCCCCCCCCAAGTACAAAAGTCTCAAAAAGCCCAACCATATAGGGGTGAAGAACCATCCAATTTATATACATTTTATCGCCAACAATAAGAGGCTGAATAAAATGAAACACCGTAAATGATTCAAGTTTATTGAAATTATGGAATAAAACATGAAGGTTTCCGTAGACAGAAAGTACGCGCATTACATCACCGTGATCATATTTAATGTCAGTTCTGATAGGCATATCCCATATCTAATTTCAGACAGTAAATTAAAGTTTAAACAAAAATTCAGAATAATCACTCGAACTTCATGTTGTTGACGGCTCTATATTTTGATTTAAGTTTAAGGTGTGTATACTTTGAATTTCAACACAACCTCACTGTTCCAATATGCATGTTTCACCAAAATCGGGGAAATGAAATGCAAGATTCAAATTGACTTGACACTTATGAGTTACCATCCCCCAGATTTTGGTGAAACTTGCACATTGGAACAGTCAGTCTGTGTTGAAACTCAAAGTATACACACCTAAAGCTTAAATCAAGCATTGGAAAGTGCATACAAAGTTTGAAATATATGTATTAAGGCAGTGGACCTAGATATGGACTTAGATATGATTTCAACAAACCACCATAGAATACCAGGCTTTATTTGCAGTTTACTCTGTGTAATAAAATCGTAAAAAATTACAACAAATATTTTCCGACACTGCTCGCAATGGTCTTTCATTTGATGGAAACTTTACTTACGATCACTTTAAGGTTGACTTAAGACCACGTGCGTTATTAAAGAACCACATGCGCTTTTATTTACTGTACATATTTACAACATATAAATTTCTAAAGTTATCTGGTACAAAGGTGATGAAATGCTGGCGTCAAATCTTTAGTCTGATCCAAGGGTAACCTTGCCAGTTTTGCACTAGAAGATCATGTTATCTTTCCTCTGGCTAACCATTTACAGCGTTTTCTTCCAACACCATGTTTGACCAAATGGGCACCACAGCTTAAAATTGTTTGGTGCTAATGCTGTCTTTGGATTATGGACGAGAAAATTCTTTAAAAGACGACGGCTTAATATTGAATGAAGGATTAGACAAAAGTCATAACGTATGAATAACATTGGAATCTACAGGATATTGAACCAATTAGATCATCAACATCGACAACAAACTATAAATAATTAAATAGTAGATTGATAGGATTCCGAACCACGTTCATAAAGTTAGACCGCAGTTCGCAGTTCGTTATTCGGGACCAGTCATTCAGCGACTCATAACAGCGCCCCCTGGCGTCAGATTTGAGATATGAATATGCAAAGATATAGAGCATGACATTCTCTCTTGCTATGCAGAGGTGGGAGTTAAAAGTCCTCATAATGAAAAAATACAAATTTGGCGTCAGATTTGAGATATGAATATGCAAAGATATAGAGCATGACATTCTCTCTTGCTATGCAGAGGTGGGAGTTAAAAGTCCTCATAATGAAAAAATACAAATTTCCATATCTGACGAAATAATTGCTGGTCCTCGAATAATGAAATGCGAACTGCGAACCGCGGTCTAACTTTATGAACGTTTCCGAACCACGTCCTCTATGTCGAGGTCCACTGTTCCGATATTGAAATCCACTCATTATACCAACTGGGTGATCAGCTTCATCGACAATATTGCAAAGTCACAGACAGCCGAAATGGCATTAAATGTTTACATATAGTAATGAATATTGAGTACTGGCTAATTAGATCAACGTAAACAACCACAGTGAATGCTGCTAAGTCCTTCGTGATATTGGAATCGAGGCTTTGGAGTCCAAACTGATTACCACCCCTGCATGTCTTTTCAGTATGGATATGAAGGGAAAGTGCATAAAGTGCAAAACATGCACGTGTAATCAAATATATAAGCCACATTACTTCGAAGAAGTCTCTTCAATGATTTCATATCAAGGAAACGGCCAATTCTTGTCCCGCGCCAATACTCATTAAGTATCTAAATGTGATATTGTAGCCATGGAAAACTCGTGCGTTCTCTGGAACAGATTATCTGCCAATCGTCTGGCTAGTTAACAACGATGTACGAGACTTCCTCGCTTCATGCGTCTACATCAAACGAACCGCGGAAAACGACATGTCTGCCTGAGAGCACGGCTCATGACCACCAAACGAAGCGTGGTAGACGGCTGCAAATGTCCCAACATTTGCACGGGCCGTTGTGGTGTGCAGCACCTTCTGGTTTGCTGATTCGTCTCGCATTATTTGGTGGGGACGTTCGAATTGTTCATAGCTCCGGTGATGTGCAATATGCATCAACGTTTCCTCATATTGGGTAGTATATCCTGGACGGGAAGCTGAAATCCAAACTGGAGAGAACGAACGAAGTGGAATCAACGTTAAACGGACATCATATGGAGTCTTTCGTGGGATCTGAAGGATTCTTGAAATCGAAGGTTGGGTTTGGGAGTTGTGGGGAATTGTCCCTGGTGTTCAGATATTGTGCACGTTCAGACGTTGGGTGAGAGCGGAGAATATGCTGTTTCAGGTTATCTTTCCGGGTGAACGTGCTACCACAGGCGTGGCATGGGAATTTCCTTGCGTCGGCCTGGTGTATTTGCTGATGACGGTACAGGCAGAAACTCCGGGTGAAAGTTTTCCCACACGTGGAACATGTCGGGGTTGTTTTCCATCCATCTACAAGTAGAATCGCCAATATGTGAATGAAGCTCGGGACTGAAAAATCATCTCCGTTTAACAAAATTCAAAAAAACTCGTGCTACTATGGAAACATCACTTATGTATGCATTGTTCGCACTATCTATAATATTTACAGAATACACATATGTTCTGTCTTTCTAAAAGAACATTGCCAAATGTCTTCAAAACAGTTAACTCTGAAACTGAGCAAAATATTACCAAAAAAAAAGAGAGACCCGTTTAAGTTCAGGGGCGGGTAGGCTTGGTTCTTTCAAATGACCAAAGTGCTTTACTGACTCCCATAGCACTGGAGATAAACCAGACGTCAGCGTGAACAGACGTTTATTCTATAACACCTGTACCTATTATACTCAGCTAACCATGCGTATATCTTAAAAGTTTTAGCAGAATTGTGTGAAATCTATACACGCACAATGTTGACAAGTGCAGGTGTTCATTTGAGAGATTCTATTTTACAAATTGCATGAAGAATGGCCTGAATTCTCCCATATAATCGAATACATAAACAAATAAATTGCAAGATGAACTTTTCATTTGAAGATTAACTGTTGTTTCCATCGTGAAACTGATTAACACAGCGACACAAATAGACCTATATCAGTGTAAGTTTCACACAGTCTGTCTCAGGTGGCAGAATCACACCCAATAAGAGAACATACATGTATAGACACGCCCATTGATATTGGCACGTTGCCAGTTGACACGCAGGGTGAACGTTTCAGCAAACAGGACAATAGGCAGGGAGGGAGGGAATTTGGCTTAATGTCACACTCAAGTTTGTTTCACTCATATGGTGACAGTCAGTTTGGTTGGTGGAGGAAGCCGAAGTACCCGGAGAGAACCACCGCCCTTCGCCAAGTAACTGACCAGGACAATAGGGAAGAGAGATAGCAAATATTACAGTATTTTTCAATCTTTCGTTCTAATCTTTGTTGATAATCAATTTAAGTAGAATTGTAGAAAAGAAATAATGTTTTCATAGGCGTACTCAATGGTTATTGACGCACGGTTAGTGTGAATTCGCCCTTGTTCTAAGATATAAATTTTCTCACACTAACCTGCGTCAAATAACCGTTGAGCAAGCCTATGAATATAATATTTCTTAAACACACCAGAAACCGACAAAAATTCTAGAGTAAAATGGGAAAACGAAACAAAAAAGAACTTCGTTGGGAAGTGGAATAAAACGTGAAAATATATGTGTTGCATACAGAGAACGACGTCATCGTCGAAATGAAAGTGTTCAAATCAGACGCCTACCGTACAGCCAATTACACAAGAAAACATGCCAGTCATTGCTAAATGCATGCAATGAGTACATGTTATAAAAAAATTCATACCTTTTCATGAATACTTAGCTTCTTCTCATATAAATCCATGAGCTAATAACTGCTAAAGATTGAACATGGGGACGAATGAATTCATAACACCATCAAACAACGACGAACATAGTACTTTAGAAATTTTACAAACTATCTTTGATGATTTTACTCTAATTGAGTTGTCATATTCCAGAACAGTATGTCTACAATTGCGAGAGAGACTTCAAACAATACTCTCCAGAGTGAAACTGTGTCATTTAGATAACTATTTGGTTAGAAGAGAAATGTCCGGTGGTGGTGCAGAAACCGAAAAAGCTTGATTATTTTTGAGAATTGTTTATTCTATTATATAACGAGCAACAAAAACATATGGTCGTATTCCGAATGCAGCATTGAGGGTGATGGCTGTCCCGTTTCCCGACTTTGTGTGCATTGCAAGAGAAAATTCGAAAGCAGGATCAAATTTGAATGAAAATCCGAGGGCTTGAAGTCCCTGACTTTGTGTGCGCATTCGCATTGCAAGAGAAAATTTGAAAGCAGGATCAAATTTCAATGAAAATCCGCGGGGTGAAGCTCCCTGATGTTGAAACAATTGATTTGGCTTGGAACCGTAACGTTCAGTACTTGACATGGAGAGCAATCCCAGGTGAGATCCAGTGTCCTTATCCGGTCAGGTTTTCAGAAGTTATTTTTCGGAAACAAAATTTTAACTTGGCGCCCAGATTGCGCCACCTATACGCGGATTGGCGTGAAAAACAATCTCAAGCGAGATCTTGAGGCGAGGTACACATGTACCACATTTGAAAAGAATTCGTTCAGTTTTTCATAAGCTATTGTCCGGAAATGAAATTTTAACTTGGCCCGCAGGTGGCGCCACCTATACGCGGATCGGCGTGAAAAACAATCCCAAGCGAGATCTTGAGGCGAGGTACCCATATCACAAATTTGAAAAGAATCCGTTCAGTTTTTCAGAAGTTATTGTCCGGAAACGAAGTCGGACGAACGCACATCCGCACAGACGCACGGACGAACTATAGTCCCCCTTTAACTCTTCGGTGGACAAAAGACGTGATAGAGCACTATCAATTATCACGAGAAAATTCCCATTGTCAATACGAGAGGGTTATCGTACCAATCATGTTGTATGATCGTAAAAATTGGACCACCGCCCATCAATACCGGTAGATTCGATTTTATCGAAACCATTTCAAGTAATTGTGTTTGCTAACCTCTGATTTAGTTAGGAGATTCAGGGGGATTAACTTCGGGGGAACCCAACAGCGATGGCGGAGTCATTTGATGCACGCCATGAATGTGACTTTTCAGATGGTGTTTTTGGCTGAATCTGCTCCCACAGATAGGACAGACGAACCGCTTGGAGTTAGGCTGGTGACACTGAAGATGGCGTAGAAGGCAGAATTTTCTAGAGAAGGTCCTCCCACAAACGACACAAGTGGGACGCATAGGAGTGCGACTTCCGCTCCCTGCAAGCAATAAGCGATATAGTCTATTACTTCGACCATTTCCAAAGAACTGCATGTGACAAAAATTCATTCAACTAATAACATCTACCCTGGACATGACAAATAAACCTCATTATTCCACATTCACCTACAGATCTTGGGCATCCATAATACGTCAAATCTATATCATGGGAATTGGCCCGAAAACGTCTTAACCCTACCTGGCCTGGGGGGGGGGGGGGGCCATTATGGCCCCCCTACCAAACTTTCTGCATTATCTCCGGAACGGCAAAAAATGGAGAGCTGAAACTCCGTGACTTTATAGTTTATCTTATTGGGGTCATTTTGATCCTATTTGCATAACCCCCCGAGCAGAGGATCATGGGTAAATTCAAGATGGCGGCCACGTGGGGTACCAGAAAAGTGATGTTTTTGTCATATTTCTTCAAAATTTCTGCTTTTCCGCGATGAAAAGTGGGCAAAAACTATTTTATTTCATATCACATTAATATTTGCTAATTTTTCATGCAGTTTTTGTAGAGAAATTGCAAAAATAAAAAAATCGGAAAATCTGACCGAAAAATCGACCAAAAAATGCCGTTTTTGAAAATGGCGTCACTGTGACGTCATCAAAGCGGCCATCTTGGATTTTTTTACATTTTCTGGTAGAGCTTGACCCAAGGGTATAGTGTAATAAATTTCAGCCCCCTAGCTCAAGGGGTAAGAAAAATAATTAGGGGGGGCCATTTCGGAAATACCGGAAAATGGTGAAATATACATTCAAACATAGTTTTCTTAACCCTATCTGGCCTGGGCTTTTTGGGACCTGTCCAGGCCTGGGGGGGGCCGAAATGGCCCCCCCTAATTATTTTTCTTACCCCTTGAGCTAGGGGGCTGAAACTTATTACACTATACCCTTGGGTCAAGCTCTATCAGAAAATGTAAAAAAATCCAAGATGGCCGCTTTGATGAAGTCACAGTGACGTCATTTTCAAAAACGGCATTTTTTGGTCGATTTTTCGGTCGGATTTTCCGAATTTTTTATTTTTGCAATTTCTCCACAAAAACTGCATGAAAAATTAGCAAATATTAATGTGATATGAAATAAAATAGGTTTTGCCCACTTTTCATCGCGGAAAAGCAGAAATTTTGAAGAAATATGACAAAAAATCACTTTTCTGGTACACCACGTGGCCGCCATCTTGAATTTACCCATGATCCTCTGCTCGGAAGGTTATGCAAATAGGTTCAAAATGACCCCAATAAGATAAACTATAAAGTCACGGAGTTTCAGCTCTCCATTTTTCGCCGTTCCGGAGATAGTGCAGAAAGTTTGATAGGGGGGGCCATAATGGTCCCCCCCCCCCCAGGCCAGGTAGGGTTAAGAAATCCGTCCTTGATCAAGATCTTAAAGGCAGCTTCGATACAGAGAAACATGGCTCGACACTTCGACATTCGAGTGAGGAATTCCCCCTACTTAATAAAAGTAATTTCATGAAGGTTCGAAGGATGGCAATCAATATCATGTCAATGAAAGACTAAAGGTGTATTTTGTTCATTTTGAATGTCACCATCATAAGTTGTCTTGTGAACAGCACGAACTTCTTGAATCCGGAAACAAGATACCTAATGACCCTACTGATGTAAAATAACCGACAAACAGATTTAAATTTGAATGGCATATGGCGTACTGGTTCACGCCAGAACTTTTGAGTTTGCTCTTGATTAACGGATAAATTGGAGCGATATATGCAAGAGGTGGAAAAAATCACTGGGGACATATATAAACACATAATGTTGGAATATCCACAGTACACCAAACTGCAGACATAGCTCAAATCGGAAAGCGTACTATCGCCACGGTTCCACTTGAGGCTCACTGGCGCAGGCAACTTCCGGAAAAGTATATTAACTATATGGTAGGCAGAAGTTGTAGAGTGATATCCCTCTTAATAAAATAGTATTACAAACCAATAATATGGAATAGTTTCCCAATCAATAATATGGTACAATTACAGGGACCTTCAGTAAAAGGTCATTACTTACCAGAATCACATTTTCATGCCTCCGATCATAAAGAGTGGCACTAATTGAGGGGCAGATCATACCCTGTCCGAATATAGCTATACGAAGAATATACGGCAATGACAAGCACATCAGGTAGACAGACTGATGTCGCCAGGCAAGGAAAGCCAGATGCGACTGAAAGTTAGGATTGGAATGAAGCTGGCCAATGTAAGTTAACATTGGATTAAAGCCGAAAAATGTACACAGAATACATATCAGTTTGGAATACCGGTAAACGTGACAGAGTATCAGAGTGGTATGAAATGCTAATACAATTTAATTTTTCAACCCAGATTTTATTGTGCAGAAAAAATATACAATAAGTGCTATCCATACATTCAGAAATATTAGCGAATAGGTCAGGTATCCACAGGAACATATGCCCACCATTTATACACCCTGTCAAAGAGTCAATGGCTGAAAATACCGGTTACAAATTCTATTCCAGAATATTCCGACAGTGAGTGAGTGAGTAGGATTTAACGTCGTTTTCAACATTTTTCAGTCATATCACGAGGATGCCTACATGTGCCAGAACACGAGAGTGTCCACAGTTCCTATTATCCTGGACACTGATCAGCCCAGCCAGTAGAGCACCCGGTCACCCATCCAAGTATTGACAATGGCTCCACCAACCATTCTGCCGCACACCTTACATATATTAATAAATGATAAACCGGAACTGATAGTTCTGTCAGTTGATTGGATAACTGGGCAAAAATCGACAAAGAAGAGGCGGCAATCACACACATGAATCTTTCAGGAAGCTGGTATTGTGCAAGTTCTCCATTGAAGCTGTCATATAGTTGTTCCCTGATGAATAGTTATATTATATATTATATTAAGTATAATGACCTCGGCCTTTGAGCATGTAAACTCCAAATCAATAGAATTCTCTCGATGCACATGGACTACATACCTGAACTTATGAACATTACAAGAGTTTCAGTATCATGCAATCCAGGCGTTTCCTTTGGACTGACAGGCAAAAGGAAGGTGTATGAAAATGACAATATTCCCGGGCTATGTGTATTCTTCTCGCAAGCAATATAAAACAATGGACAAATAAATACATGATGGGCCTACACCATGACCTCCTGGAATATTGTCAGTTATATCAGACTGTAAATGTTATCATCCCCGAATCGATGAAGAACAGGCTGCGAACGTCATAATACCACAGAAATTCTGTGATTTTAAAAATAAAAATTCAACATCGAAACCTGAGAGAAACCAACACAATACAAAGAAAATTCATCAAGTTTGTCAAGAATTGACAATTTCTAATTAAAAATTCCTCTCGAGAACAGATATTTCCAGTCGACACAAAAGCTACACAATATTTTACCAACGTTTGGAAACCATTCACTAATAGTGTTAGTCAAAATAGCTGCAGGCATCGTTGGTTTGACTGGTTGCATGCGTATTCGGTTGCCTGATTGGGTAAAATCTCGGGGATTCCGCGTCAGTGTAGTTTACCCCTCTCCTTGTGTGGTTTACCTGTCTCATAATCCTCATCAGAGTTTCAATCTTGGAATTCTGGAAGGGGACAAATCTCTTCACGATCTGTTCCATGGGCTGCTCCATGGTTGGTTGGAGATTGTCGCTGATGAACTGTGAACAGAGCTTGTTGAGAACGCCACATGTTCTCAGCGGTGCTTTTGTCAATAATGTGCTTTCGTCGATAGTGTGCATTGAGGTGATCCTTTCTACCGAACCTCAAGTCGCAGATCGGACACGAGAAGGGTTTCTTGCGTTCCCGGTGAACGGCCTGGTGGCGAAGTAGACCGAATCTCCGGGTGAACGTTTTGCCACACACGGAACACATTTTGGGCCGATCAGAACGCCTACCTGTAAACAATAAAAGCGAATTTCGTATTTTAAAATGGTGCTGGTTATGACCTCTTGGTTCATCAATAGTAGGTCCAGACATTACTAATATCAAAAAATAATTGATAATGGTGTAAAAGGAAAAGTTGTCCGGTAGGAATAATGTCCGGTCCCATCATTTAACCCTTTCAGCAATTCATTCCTAAATTGCAACTCGGGTAAGACATTTTCCTGAAGAGAAACAGTTGGAAAGGGACATTTCCTGGAACATTCATTCCTTTCACATGCATGCACCAGTACACTTTGTCACACCGTTCCCTCGGATTTGATTGACGAGACACGTACGAGGTGGGAAAAATTGGCGGGAAAAGCCTCTCTCGGCACACACGTAAATGAAAGCCTATTTTATTGGGTAATTTTCAACTTGTTAATCAAACTTAACATTGATTTCGACAATTCTAAAATATTTATTAATGATAGCTATCCACTTAGAGGGTCAACCTTGGTATTCTTTTTTTTATTTCTTCATTCAAATATTCATTATTTCCTCTAACATTTAGTGAAAAAATGAAATAAAAATTGCAAACATGGCAGTGTGACTATGCGTCACAGGACCTACGAAGTAAGGTAGGCATTAGGACTCCGACAGGCACTGAGCTCTTGGCAATCCCCCCCCCCCCTCCCCCGCCCCAAGTTGAAATCCTTCCTATATTAAGATGGGCACATGCAGCCCAAGTCAGAATCACCAGAGATTTTCATCAAAAATCACCAGAAATTTTCGATTAAAATAGTATTGAATATTTTGTTGAAGATCAAAAGTGATGGGATTGAATGAATAGTTTACCAGTTACTGTGCTGATGTGAATCTGTGACACACCAACACACTCCGTGGCAGTGATTCTGTGACACACCAACACACTCCGTGGCAGTGATTCTGTATCCCTTAATCAAGGAATCAGAATTTGAAATGACAAGAACAATTTTGACATAATTACACATGTAATGTTTTTGTTTAAATTACACCCCCAGTTGAAATCCTGCCTATATTAAGATGGGCACCGCCCAAGTCAGAATCGCTAGCGATTTTCATCAAAAGTAGGTCAGCTCAGAACTTGTTGGTAAGAGTCTCTTAATGCGCCTTCATTCCAAAAATAAATAACGATCGCCGATTTAATTTTACAATTTTTTAATTAAAGGAAACAGATTGAATAATATAGGTTCAGTAGATTTCAAGCTTTACGTGTGAAATTAAACATTTATAAATAATGTTGGTGTTTGTTATCAAATCAAACCTGTTATCACTTAAATGCCAATATCCCTCCATTTGGAGATCTCCTGCAAACAAAATTATCTCCCTTGATCGCTGCGTCGATCGTCCGCCAGGTGGCGTGCTCTCCGCGCATGTCCATCACTCTTTTTCCCATGTTGAGCAAGACCTGTTTTGAGTCAAGGCCGAGCAAAGAGGGGAGGATGGGTTGGGCAAATCAACGTTGATAACAGGTTTGATTTGATAACAAACACCAACATTATTTATAAATGTTTAATGTTTGTGTCTCAAATCTTCACCTGTTATCACTTAAATGCCAGACTCCCAACAGAGGAGGTTGGGTAGCCGGCCTTGTGACTTGCTTTTGGATTAAGCGGAGCACGCCCTGTTCTGATTTTGTAAATCTAATATGCTCAATAATATCCTGATAATTCCCGTGTCGTATAGAAGCGTAGGGAGCTCAAGGTATTACAAGTAATGCGGCGAGAGGTGGACTCAGTTCCTACCGTTTGCTCGCATACTTGGCTAGATAATCAGATGCCATCGTGATGCCTTGAAGTCCCTTCGTCTCCGGCATGGTGTGTCTTCTATACTTACCGAATTGTCGGGATCTTGCTTGCTTGAGCGGCGCCCCCCCCCCCCCTCTTTTCTTGATGGAATTAGTGGACTATACGCTGGGCTACTGCTAACGGGCCCAACGTAGTCACCCTGTCTGTTTGTACAGACATGTCCCTAAGATAATAGTCAGTGAAGGTAGAGTTTACAGTCCATGCACAGGCCTGAATGATCTCGTCCAGTGACAAGTTTTTCCAGAGCGGCCAGGACGTGGCAATAGCTCTAATCTCATGAGATGATGCCTTCGACAATAGGGGAGGAGCATCGATGGCGAGTTGGTATGTCCAGTGTATCGTCTTCCTTAACCAAGATGCAACTGTATTTTTCGTAATGTCTGCAGATGCTCCCGGATGTAGTGATAGAAATAGGAGACGTCTAGATCCTCTAGTAGAGTCTGTTCTCTGTAAATAGCATCGTAGGGCTCTAACTGGGCATAATACTCTGTCGTTCTCCAGTGGGCCTACGAAATCTGTAAGTGCTGGGATCTGATATAGTCTTTGAGCACATGGTCCCTGACGTGTTGATTCATTCTTGGCGATGAATTCCGGGATCGGACGGAAGGATATAGTTTTCCAACCAGCGGTCCATGCCAGGGAGCTGCGTTCCAATGCATGAAGCTCGGAGACTCTAGTGGCTAGAGCGAAAGCTGTTAAGAAGACTGTCTTGTAAGACAGTGCCTTGATCGTAGCCGACTGTAACGGTTCAAATGGTGGGCGTAGAAACGCACTCAGTACAACTCCAAGGTCCCATTTCGGTAGCAGTTGTCTTGTCCGGCGGGACTGTAAGGCGAAGGACTGGAGAAGGGCCGCAACGTTGATATCATGTCCAATATCAATTCCTGAGGTTAGTCTCATGACTCGGGATAATGCAGAACGGTATCCTTCTATGGTGCTTAACTTGAATTTCTTGTCCCGATGCAGGTGCAATAGGAAATCAGCTATTACTGGAACAGAGGCAGTATAGGGATCGATGTCTCTGGTCCCACACCAGGTCTGGAAGTAAGCCCACTTGGCCTGGTAAAGTCTAGAGGTGGATGGTCTGTTTGCTGTCGCCATCGCCTCTGTAACTGGTTTTGAAAATCCCTGGTCTGCAAGAGATTCCCTGATAATCTGCAGGCGTGAAGGTTGAGCCACTGTGGATCGTGGTGTAGGATACCTTGCCGTTGGTCTAGTAGTCGACGCCACGGCGGTAGCTGACGAGGGAAGTCGGTCAGTAGCTGGACTAGAGATGGGAACCATGGGCGATTCGGCCACCATGGTACTACGAGGAGGATAACACTGTTGTGCTCTGTTATCTTGTTCAAGACTGCCTGAATAAGCGCTATCGGTGGAAATGCGTAGGCAATGAGGTTGTCCCAACTGATTGACATGGCGTTACTGCCCAGGCTAGCGGGTCGAGCATCGGGCTGACGAAGATTGGTAGCTGAGTATTGTCCCTTGTTGCGAACAGGTCTACTAGGGGTTGTTCCCAAATCGATGACACCTGACGAAAGGCCTCTGTGTGGAGATGCCACTCCGTTTGAAGGACTTTGTCCGGGCGTGAAAGACTGTCTGCAATGACGTTCAGGTGACCGGGTACATGTCGTGCTCGGATCCGGCACCGATGAATCTGTGCCCAGGTGAAAAGAGACCATGTCTCCTGGAACAGTAGTCGGGACTTCGTTCCCCCCAGCTTGTTGATGTAGCTTACTACTGTCGTGTTGTCTGATGCGATCATCAGAGAGCTGTCGAACAGTTGAGGGCTCCAGTGCTGGACTGCCATGTTCACTGCTGCCATCTCCAGAACATTGATGTGTAGTGTCCTTTGTTGTGGAGACCACCTGCCGGCTATCTGTAACTCTCCCAGATGGGCTCCCCAGCCTGTGAGTGATGCGTCGGAGAATAGATTCTTGTTCGATGGTGACCAGCGGAGTGGAATCCCGAACATGACGTTCTCCCTGGACTGCCACCATTCCAGAAACTGGTGCAGGTGCTGAGGAACTGGTACTCGGGGGTTGATGGCCGAAGCTCGTAGATACGGCTGCAGGTGGAACTGTAACGGTCGTAGCTGAAGTCGTCCGTACTGTGTCAGATCCTGAGTTGATGTCAGCAATCCCAGTAGACTTTGCCAAAGACGTAAGGGTTGTGATGGGAAAGATAAAAATCTTTGGATGATAGACTGTATCTTTGTCCAACGTTCTTCCGGGGGCAGGATGACCTGTCTCTGTGTGTCGAATACTGCTCCGATGTATTGTCGTCTCTGAGCAGGCTCTAGTTCCGACTTTGTTGGATGTGGGATGAACCCGAGATACCTCAGGAGTTGAATGATGAGTTGTATCTGGGATTTGAGTGCTGACTTCCTTGACCCCCACACAAGGATGTCGTCGATGTATGTCTCTATGTTGATACCCCTTAGGTGAAGGAAGGTCATGATTGGTGACGTGATTCTTGTGAAGCACCAAGGGGCGATGGAGATGCCGAACGGCAGGACCTGCCACTCGAACCGTCTCCCGGCAATGATGAATCGGAGGTATCAACGATGATGTTGATGAATGGGAACATGAAGGTATGCATCCTGGAGGTCGATGGAGGCTAGCCAATCGTCCGGTTTTAGGTGGGACCGTAATGCTGGAACTGATGTCATTTTGAAGTGTGGAGGTGGCGCTAGAGTGTCGTTGAGTCGACGTAGGTCTATAATCATGCGAAGCTGATCTGTGTCCTTCTTGGGAACGAGGAAGACAGGACTGTAGAATCCTGGACTTGCTTCTTCCACGGGTAATTCCCTGACAGCGCCCTTGTCCAATAACACTTGTACTGAATCCAGTAATGTCCGTACATGTTCTGGCCGAACTGGAAGACGTGATGGTTTGGGTCTGGTGATGAGCCTGGGGTACTCTAGAAAGGTAAGGAAAACTCCATCTCTGAGTGATCTGGTGACCCACTTGTCGTCTGTGATAAGCTTCCAGTTCCGCCAGAAGATCCGTAGACGTCCGCCCACGACCGGATGATTGAATATCTTGAATTCTGGGAGGATGAAAGGATGATGATGATGGGTTAAAAGCTGAGGCTGGGGACCGTCAATTCCGACGGTCGGGCTTCCCTTTGCCCCGGTCGGAAAACTTTCCTCCTCTGCCACGAAATGGTCCTTTCCCGTAGGAACGAAAATTCTGCTGGCTGTCCTTCTTGGGTAAACTGCCCGAGTCTAGACGTGACGGCTGCGCAGAACGTCCTCCTCTGGTCGACTTGCCTTGACCTTTACCCTTGCCCTTGCCTTTATTCTTGCTGTAAGCTAGGGCTCCGATCATGCGGGAAGTCTTCTCGTCATTGACGGCAGGCATGACTGTCGAAATGGCTTGGTTAAAGAGATACTCGGATGACAGGGGTTGCTGTGCCAATTCGTTCTTAACCGATTCCAAAACCTCAGACTTGGGATGTTTCAGGTATGCAGCTCGTCGAGCCTGCACCATCGTAGCATAGGTAAACGCTCCTGTTTCCATGAGATCCACATTAGACTTGTTCATGGAGTCGATAAAGGCGGTGAGAAAGTCCATCTTGGGTTGTGAGAAGGTCAGGGATCCATCTTTATGCTTCTTGTCTGGATCCTGAATCACCCTGGAAATAGCCGTCAGGAACCAATCGGAGTACGATGTAATTCTGTGTTGTGTCAGCATCATGTCCTCCACAGCACAGGCCTGTTTCTGTTGAAGTACCACCGCTGGTGTCTTCGTGAAGTTCAACAGTCTGTCAAGATCCGGGTCCGACTTCGGGGCCTTGAACGGTAGATTGTCTCCGTGAAGGGTGTAAGTCTTGAAAGGACCGGGCTTCTGGAGAGATTTCGGGGTCTTTAACTGTCGATCCAGTGTCTCATATAGGGTAGCTGATGCCGGAGATGGTGCGCAGGTTGGCGCAGCTTCTTCCTCAGAAGGCTTGTTCAGTCCGTAGAGAGATGCCGCTGTAAGTTTCCTCCGTTTCCGAACGGGGTCAGCTGGCTGTATGTCATCGCTGACGGCCGGTCTGGGCATCTCTGGAACCAGCGTGTGTACCGCCGCTATCCTGGCTTTAAAAGGTAGTCCGTCCTTGTGCTTGTCTTCTACCTCCGACTGATGGGAGGGAGGTGACTCTGTATGAGACGAGGATGGCGAAGTGGAACGTCGTGCGTAATCCTCGTAGTCTGAATCTGTATCTGCGTCGCTAGCAGAATGGGGTCGTTTCATCTCATGGGTCTCCGGTGCAGGGGCCTCTACGACGGTAAGGGGCTGTATAGCTGGGAGATGACTGTGCTTCTTGGCCAAGCTAGGTTCCTGTTCATCTCTGGACCTGCGTTTATCCCGATGCTCCGGTTTATCCCGGTGCTCCGGGCGTGCTTGTTGACGGGAAACCGGTGAACGGCTTCTCCCTTGTCTGGTGTAAGGTCGCTCCGGGGTATGGTTCCTATGGTACCGACTCCGGCTAGGTGGACTAGGTGAAGGGGTCCGATGTATGGGACGGTCCCTCTCCCGATGATGACGTACAGGATAGGAATCTCGGCGTTGTAACGGTGTGCGACTTCGTTTACGAGATCTGCTTGCCGTAGTACCGGGGTGTGGCTCCGTTGTACGGGTCCAAGCTGGAGTGGAGGCCGGCTCACGGCGTTCTGGCTGAGTCCGTTCCTCATAAGTCCGTGACTTCTTGGATGTGGAGTCTCGGTGATCTGTATAAGTCCGTTCTGGTTGAGTCCGTGACTTCTCAGATGTAGATTCACGGCGTGCTGGATAGGTCCGTGTGGTATCTCGTTCCGTAGTACGGCTCGAGGCCGTGGTACGGCTCCGGGCTGTGGCTTCCTCCCGCTGTGCTCTGGTATCGGAGTCACGGCGGTCTGGATAGGTCCGTGAGGTCTCCCGTTCTCTGGTACGGCTCCGGTCCCTGTAGGCCTTTGGCTTGTCCGACTCCCGGCGTCCCGTATAGGGCCATGACTCCGTGTCGTGGAGTCGGTGAGCTGTGCTTGAGCCGGGGTCCCGCTGTGGTGGTGGAGTCCGTGATCTTGATTCTTGGACTGCCTTCTTCGCCGTGTCCGTCTGTGTCTCCGGGGTACGGCGGTTCTTTGGGGACTTGGATGAACGGGAGTTGTTATCCGAGGACTCGCTTTGATCCGTGACTGGGCTGTCTAGTAGAGTCCGTGCCAGCACTCTAGCCGGTGCAGTAGAAGTAAACCGTGTCGCCGTGGCTTGGGCTTGACTGGTCTGCACCTTGATCTTTGAAGGTACCGTCGACTGTAAGACTGTGCCGCTGGGGGGTATCTCCGGGCTTGTAGTCGTCGCTAAAGTTGTATCCTCGTTTAGCGATAAGTCGTGTATGAGGGCCTGATTAGCTTCTGCTTTTTCAACAGGTCCTTTTCTCTGGTCACCGGCAGCCTTCAATAGTTGAGTATGTCTAGTTGCAGCATAGCTAACCCAGGTAGCGTCGTCCCAGTTCACACACTCGGCACAGGTAATCTGCCTGTAGCATATCTGTGCCCTGCATTTAAAACAAAAAGCATGTGAGTCCTTTACGGGCCAAAACTGACGACATGATTCACATCTCTTACTATTCCTGATAGTTTGGGTGACTACGTTAGCCATACTGAACTTACAGACCAAAAAAATAACCCTAGGGTGCGTCTATAACAACCAAAAGTTACTGTTTACAGGAGCTCTCTCAAAACAGGTCTTGTTTCCAAGACTGCAAAGGAAAAGAGTGATGGACATGCGCGGAGAGCACGCCACCTGGCGGACGATCGACGCAGCGATCAAGGGAGATAATTTTGTTTGCAGGAGATCTCCAAATAGAGGGATATTGGCATTTAAGTGATAACAGATGAAGATTTGAGACACAAAGAATACATTTACATCTCTTTAATGGTTTTCAGTGCCCTTGTCCAGGATCAAAACAACTTTTTGAATCACATTATTTTCTCAACAATACAACAAATTTTTATATATAAGTACTATGGTAGAAAGGTAGCATTTATGTAGTTTACGGTAATTCAACTCAAGACCAACACCTTCTATGCACAAGATAATAATGATTCTATGTCATTCTCCTGAGCATAACCGGTACAAAGACGAATAAATAGCGTCTCTACATCACTTTGTTACCTAGATATATGAGACAACACATTTTGAGTATCGGCAATCTGATGAATGTACTATTCCGGTTTTCTTGTTTCACATTATATTCTATGGCAGTTGATCAGTGATTTTCTTCATTGATAAACGTTAAACCACCTCAGCTTCGTTGTGTGAATCGGAATTGTATTGCTGTGATACACCAACACACTCCGTGGCAGTGATTCTGTATCCCCTAATCGAGGAATCAAAATGGATCAAGATTTGAAATGACAAGAGAAATTTAGACATATTTTGTTTACACATGTAATTTTTTGTTCAAATTATATCCAAGTGTGATATATAGTCAATATTCAAGAGGTACAGAAAAAACCCAAAGTATGTCCTCATATTTTCACATCCATGCCAAGAAATACTGCATTGAAAAGGGTCCATTTAACCTACCCTGTTTTATCGCTCTAATCAGCAAATGGCGGGGTCATAAAACGCTGGAGCAAAACGGACAGGCTGACTTAATTGGTTGATGTAGGATACTTCACCATCAGTGGGTAATTTGAAGCCTGATGTGGTCAATGATGAAATGTTTGGATGTGAAATTGGATACACGTTAAAGGCTACAGTTTACATATATCTATAACAATATACTGAAGTGTTAATTATAAATCTAATTTTAATCAGAATTATTTCAGATCAGAACTTGCTGGTAACAATGCCCTAATGCACGTTCATGCCAAAAATTATTTTGCCGACGAAAGGATTCGTATGGACTCACTGACTCATTACCGGACAATTTGCGATCTGTAGCCTACTTCGTAGGAATAGAAGTGCTTCAATATTAGGATTAAAAATTTAGTTTCCGAGGCACTGGAACAGTTAAACAGATTGCCTTAGCTTGGGCTTGGCTATTATTATTGTTGTCTGTTAAATTTCCCTTTCCAAAACTCATTTCCGCAGTATTATGGTAAGCTAATTATCTATTAGTCCTACTTATTTACATTAATGTACCCCCTTCTGATCAAAATCATGCAAAGACGATCCTTATTTTTGTTTCTAATTATGACAGTGACACTTCACTCAGACACCTGCCGTGAAGTAATCTACACAGGTGTGAACAAGTTTTAGCAGGTTTTTAAAGTTTAAATTGGACTTTAAACCGACTTTTATGAAAAAAACTTAGTGTAATAGTTATCCAGAATAAACAGGAATTCGAGTAGGTCCCATTAGACAGATTAAAAATGTATTTGACAATAGAGTTCAAGCAAAAAATAGGGATTCATTCATCTATGTATAGCTGGACACATTTTGCCCGATTTCTAGCCTTTCATTTTTGCACAAAATCCAAGATTTAAACGTTTATTTCTCGAAAAGTATCCATGCTACGCTTTTGAAATTTGGCATGCTTGTTACTTATAAGGTGATCTAGTAAACTTTATCTCACTTTTTGTAAGTTCGGATTAGTTTTTTAATTATTAAACTTTTAAGACAAACGACCGTAAAAAAGTACATTCTATAAAAACAATACCAGGCAAAAATTTAAAATGAGATAAAGTTTACTAGTTCGAATTGTCTCCTACCAAGGTGTACCATCAAAGTTGAAACAAGACCAACAGTTTTCATGAAATTTCAATGGAAAAATGGACGCTATTGTTTTCATTTTAATTTTTTAAAATTGGAATATTTTCTACACAGTAGCAGCGTCAGTTATACAAATGTGCACATGGACCAGAAGTCCTGGTGATCGCCCCATCCAATCCTTGCGCTCATGAAATTTTCTTACCCGCGTGCAAAGTTCCATGTGTTCGGAAAAAGAAGGTGTCTGGTTTGCCCGTGAAAATGACCTCTTGACGGGTTTCCTTGATTTGTGCTATTAGAATGACGCATTCAAGCAACAACGGCCGGTCTTCTCCAGTACTATTATTGTACAGTTAACGCTTGCCAGGAACAGATCTTTCATGTAATCTGAGTTAATTATAATATGACAGCAATGCACGGAGCACAATAGCCATGATAACACCATCGTTAAAGTGAACAGAGAAAAAAAATCTTATTTTAAATATCATCAAAATATAACACCTTCAACCAAAATGATACTCCGATATTGTCCATCAGTTCCCCATCACCCTTTTAACACTTCGTTTAACAGTGGGTCTACAGGATTTAGGCATTTGTATGTAAAACGCTTTGTGTTTCGGGGATTCCGCGCCAATGCAGTTTTCATTTCCGAACCCTTGCATAGTTCACTCATCTCATGATGCTCATCATTGGTAATTTCTAATTTGAGAGATTCTGAAATAGGAAATCACTCATGATCTGTTCTCTGTGTTTCTGGATGAACTGTGAACAGTAGCTGATAGCTTCTTGTTCTCGTGGTATTCCTGCTGCAGTCGGTGCTTTCGTTGATTGTGAGCTTGGAGACGATCCTTTCCGTGGAATTCCACCGCGCATATCGGACGTGGAAAGCCCGTTGATGGCGAAGTAGACTGTAGCTCGTTGAGAACGTTTTGCCACACCAATACATTATATTGGGCTGATCAGAACGCCTTGAATGCAAATAATAAATGTGAATATCTTACTTTAAACTGGTGCAGGTTAGACCCATTAATAGCACACACTCACGCAACATATGTATAATCAAAGGCTATTTTATTTGGTAATTTGTACATATATTCAACATATTAATGCAACGCAAACATCGAATTCGACAAATCTTAAGTATTTGTTATGGTACGTGTACTCGCTTGGTTTAAGAGGCTGGTGTGAGAGCCGATGTGAATTAGAACTCCATCAGAACTGCGTCTGTATCCATAGCTTATGCTACAGGTCACGACTGCAAAAGGCGATATTTCAAAGTTCTGAGCAAGTATACTCCAGATTCAATAAAGGAACCTAAAATTGCCCCTATTTAAGGATGTCCGCTGGTGGTTTTTGGCTTTGGCAGCCATTTTGCCTGTTTTCCCTATCGGGTTATCTCCCTTTTCTACGTTAAGAGATAGATTTCCTTTGAAAGCCTTCTAGCCGAGAATTTTGCACAGCAACATCCATCCAACTTGATAAATTTTGATAAACTTTGTGATTATCTGCAAACAGTTAGAATATAAGAAAAAGTTAAATACTATTTATATGAATTTTTCATGAATATTCTCCAAAACTAGGGCTATTCCCTATGATTTCTGGGTTATCAAATTGAGCATGGGTCAGTCCACTTAACGTTGCCTACAGCTAAAAAATGCATACCAACCTATGTTTTTTTCCCCTCATATTACACAATTACGAATGGAACAACACACATTATTCAAAAAATTAATTACTTTGATTTACCAGCAGCGGACATCCTTAAACGCAATGCAGAATGTTAACCAATTATCAGATATTCCCATAGAAGATATGTTGTAGACTTTTAAGAAGAATTCAAAAGCGCTAGCTTTAAATATAGTTCTGAGCTATTAAAGATCTTTCACACTTGTGTTCTTGACAGCTGACAAGAATCAGGATATAGTACAACATGAGAGAAATGCAATTATCATTCACAATCGACTTGAAATAACTGACCAATTAGTCAAAAACATGAAACCCGCTCCACTATATAGCCTGGGTATCTAAAATGCCAATATTCTTATTAGTGAGGTGGCTTAGCAAAAAGATCGTGACACACTGGACCAAAGCACCAAACTTGGCACATCCATCACTTGGGGCATACAGAACAATATCAGAAGGGGTGCCCATTGTTCTGGGCCGTGTGACGTCCTCTGGCCCCCAAAAGGGCATCTAAGGAAAAATATTATCATTGAAAAAATAGTTGGCTTCCCAATAGCTTCATGACTATCGGTATCCTTGAGGCTAGGAAGCTGAAACTTGCCACATTATATCTTTGGTTCCAGCGCTACAATAAAATGTAACAAAATTGAAGATGAAATCTATGATGATGTTACAGTGACGTCATATTATAAAAATAAGCCATTTTATTGACGATTTTTCTGATCGATTTTTCAAAGTTTATATTTGTGCCATTTTCTTCGCTCAAATTGCCTTGTAAATCAGTAATAATCATCTGATATGAAATAAAATATTATTATGCATTATTATGCATTTCATGTAGACAAAATACACCAATTTTGAAGAAAATACGACATAAACGCAACTGTCGTCCATTTTGAATTTACCCATGATGCTCTTCTCTGAGAATTAAATGGCCCTGCTATGATTTGCTACATGGACACAAAGTGCCAGCTCTCAACACTTCCGGGCATCAGAGAAACTTTTATTGGGAAGAGCTGGGGGGGGGGGGGGGGGAAAGTGAATCCAACAATAACAATTGAACACAGGATCCTCCCTATTCAGTACCATTTTACTAGTGGGTGTGCCTGCAGAACCGGCATATAATTGGAGTAGTGCACGTGTCCTGAACCATGCACATGTAAATGTGTAAATATAATGGTATTTGTCACCCAGTGGAAATAAGGTGTAGTTTCAGACCCCTCCCCCAATCTGCCTCTGAACCTGAAATCGTCCCAAGCACTCTCGGTCATGTCAATAGCGACGGATAGAATTCCACGTGTTATTTTAATGTTAATCTCATTTTCCTGTCCCTCAATGGGCGTTAAATGCAATTTCCGATCCTTTTTCGGTGTCTATTCACTCTCTGAGATGCCTATAGTTATCCTGAAAATGGACAGGCTTTTGACAACCCCCCCCCCCAATATTGCGGGCCTCTATTTTCACACTTGGTATACCCACAGCTATCTTGAAAAAGTTCCATGAACATTCGACCAAAGCTGTGTCCACTCAATGATAATATATAGACAAGTGCTACAACATGTTACTTGTATGTTGCCTGGGTGATTGGGTGGGTACAGGTTCCCGTTGCTTCAAAGCATTTTGCCGAGAAGCAACAGGAACTTGATAATGTGATGTCTAGCACTGTAATACCACTTGTCTTTATTGCACCACGTAAGCGTCCTGTCTGTGTCTTGTGTGCTGTCCTCAGTGTTTTATAGGGTGGATGGAGGGTGTCTGGTTCCATGCTGCTTCAAAGATTTCTTCTTTGAAGTAACAGGAACGCAACTTGGCTGAGTGGTGCTTAGTTGGTTCGTCGCGATATAGCTGAGATATTGTTGAAAGCCACGCTAAATTCTGTTCACTCACTCACCCTTACTTGTATGTTGCATGTTCTCGGCCTCCATTGGGCGTTAAATGTTCTTTTGATTCCTTCTTGGTTTTAGACACCTTCTTTAATTTTCTGGCCATACAGCTCTGTTAGCTATCCTGACGTAATTTGATGGCCTTCCAATAAAAAATCCCGGCCTCCAACAGGCGTAAGATGCCCTTTATGGGATTGTTCTTTTCAGTTTCACCCTCACGGACTCCAACACTCTTCAGATGAAGGTTCGTACCATTTCGTCCAATAATTTTGGCTTTTTTTGGCGGTCACAAATATACAAACAGAGACGTATAGAACTAAACACAAGTCCCCGGCCCGTGTAACACTTGTTAATTCAGCTATTCTTCTCTAGAACTTAAAGGT
>JAVTVY010041832.1:0-18051 GCA_036873755.1 Hanleya hanleyi | reverse complement strand
TCTTGTTTTCTTCGTCTCACCACGTAAAACACAATGGGAATGGTCTCGGAGCTAAGCGGTGAAATTTTTCGAAAAATACCGGTACCGGGTAGGTCTGTATTTTGGCCCATACTTGCTCAGTGGATAGGTCTATACTGGAAAATGTACTCCTGGACATTGCGATATGAGTTGTGGGATCTTGTTTTTCACGTCTCACCACGTAGAACACGATGGGCGGGGTCCCGAAGCTAAGCGGTGAAATTTTTCGAAAGGTTCTCGGAGGTCTGGATAGGCCCAAAGGCCTACTGGCTCAGTGGATAGGTCCATACTGGGCAATTCGCATATGTTCATTGCGATATGGGTTGTGGGATCTTGTTTTTCACGTCCCATCACGTAGAACACGATGGGAGGGGTCTCGAAAATAAGCCGTGATTTTTTTTTTAAAAGTCCAGGTACCGGGTAGGTCTGTATTTTGGCCCATACTAGCTCAGTGGATAGGTCCATACTGGGAAATTTACTCCTGGACATTGCGATATGGGTTGTGGGATCTTATTTTTCACGTCTCGTCATGTATAGCACGATGGTCGGGGTCCTGAAGCTAAATGGTGAAAAAAAATTTAAAAGTCACTGCGCGTTTGTGTAGTGGGTAAATAGTGCTGGGTGGACGTTTTGGGGTCTAGGTGAGCCCCTAATGGTCCGATGGTGTCGTATGAGGTCTTATTTTGAAGCCCTCGTTGAGGAACATCCGACTGGAGTACTGTATCGTACGTTTTCGTTATTCTGCGCATGCGCAATTTGGTCGTGGTATAGAAAACAGACATTCTGGGGTGCGTGGGGGTGTGTTTGGGGTTGAAATGGACCGCTATTGGTCCAAATTAGTCGTGGGATGTGTCAAAGTGAAGCTTTTGTGACGTGGAGTCAGAATGGCGTGCTTTTTATTGCAAGTCGCGTCAACCTGCGCATGCACAGTTGGGTATAGTACGTAAAGTGGTCATTTTGGGGGTGCGTGGGGTGTGTTTTGGGTAGAGAGGGACCATCCTTGGTCCGAATGCGTCGTGTGGGGTGTCATTTTGTAGCGCTCGGGATATAGATCCCGACTTGAGGCATGTCCACGTCATCTGTGACATCATTGGTGACGTCATCAGCAGAAGTATTAGTGAAAGCGGGCATTTTGGGGTGTGTAGGAAAGCGTTTGGGGTAGAGATGGACATCCCTGGTCCGAATGCGTCGTGTGCGTCACCTTGTATCAACGCCTGCCAACGTCAACCTTAACGCTTCAACGCCCTGGTGAATTAGCCATGAAGCTCTGATTTTCTAGACAGTCCATGAAATTGACACTAATTCATCGAAATGCGGTGAGGTAAAGTTCGTGTTCCGCATTTTATATTTTCGAAGACAAGTCCTCTTTTTACACACACCCACCCATGACTTGATGGGCAGGCTCGATAAGCCGGAGACCGATATTAGCCCTTTTGGACCTTGTTGATAGGAGTTTTCCCCTATTTTGGTTTAAGTAGTTTATTTCGAGACATGGGGTAGCAAAGTAAGCAAAGCTTATCAATACGTCTCCCCAATAAAAAAAAGTACAATATATCAGTTGAACCTCGAAAATAAATATAAATACTTATAACAAATTAGGCGACGAAGGAATATACAAAATGCATTTGAAGCTCATGACAGAGAGTAAACATTGTGATTTGTTTGAGACCCTGTGTGCTGAAGAGATGAATGAACACAATCAGCTTGCTGAGTACATGGTCGCTGGGCATCAAGTGTCGAAATAGTAATTTTAAAGTTCAATACTTAAGTAAAACGTTTCGAATCCGCTATGAATTTTCCCAAACATACTTGAACGGTGTTGTTAGTGTGTTTGTCTTTTTCTGGATCACCGTATAATAACACGGAAGCAGGAGGAACTATTAGAGAACTATATATATTATTAAGTGTATTTACCAATATGGTTCTTTGATCGACAAATTGAGGACAGTGAAAGAAAAAGTGATCGACAGTTTCGTCAAAATATCCGCAATTGCAAGTTGTTGTATTTCTCAGGAAATTATTGAACAGGTGTCTGTTAAGATTACTGCAACCATTGCGGAGGCGACACAATATTATATTTTCTTTACGTGTACATAAATAGTGCTAAAACGGTGGGATGGAGAATTGTCATGTTCTGCAGCTGGCGTTTAAAAATTGGCAGAGTAGGGCAGTTTTTCACTGTGTAAGATAGTAAATTCCACTCGCGTAATGTTGCTGGATAAAATGAATTTCGGAATAGTTCCGTGCGACATGTGTAGGGGGTTAACTGTAATGCGTTTCTGATGTAATATGGATTACGTTCCCCAATGCGAGCTGAGAGATGAGCGTACAGAGGAAGGTGTCATATCATTAATAATGTTATATAACATAATAAGTCTATGGAATTGTCGTCTGCGAGACAGCGTTTCAAATCCAGCTTACAAATATAGGGTTTCTGAACTAACACTCCATGTGACGCCAGTTATCGTTCTGAGTGTGTCTTTTTGAATATTTTCAAGTCTTATCACATAAGATCGTGGAATATTATCCCAGACGACGTCTGCATATTCTAGACTCGGTATAATAAAACTCTTATACATAATTTCAAGGCATTTACGATCTTCCACGTGGTCGTTCCAGTTAGCCTTAGTGTTAAGGATCAGACCGAGATGCTTATGACTACGTGACGGTTGAAGAGTTGAATTTTGAAATATTATTGGAAAAAAATGAATGGATATGTCTCAAAGAAGCGAGAAGAGAAACTGTTTTCGCGGCATTAAAATCGACCAACCATGTCTGCGCCCAGTCAGAAACAATGTCTATATCGTGATTGATGGATGGCAGTGGGCTAAACAGATTATCAGATATGATGTACAAACAAGTGTCATCAGCAGAAAGACGTATGCTGTTAATGATATTAGCAGGTAAATCGTTTATAAATAATACGAACAGAAGCGGACCAAGAACAGAGCCTTGTGGTACACCTGCTTCTAAACATAACACAGTGGATTCTTTTCCCTGGATCACCACCCGCTGACAACGATTTTGTAAATAGCTTTTAAACCATAGCAAAAGGCTTCCAGTAATATCGAATTGTTGCAGTTTTTGAAGCAGGCCGTTATGCCACACTCTAGCAAAGGCCTTTGATATGTCAAAGAATAGAAAGAGTACTTCTTTCTGTTCGTCAAGTGCCTTTGTCAAGTCAAAGTAAATATCAAGAAACTGTGTTACAGTGGATTGCGATGGGAGAAAACCAGATTGGCTCGGTGTTATGTCGTGCCGTATGTAATTATGAATGTGCTTGAACACGACCCTCTTCATGACTTTACTCAGACAACTTAATAGTGATTTGGGACGGTAGTTACAGACAAGATTTCGTTCACCTTTTTTATGCAATGGTGTCACATTAGCAACTTTCCATTCTGTCGGATAAGTCGATGTTTTCAATGAGTGATTAAATAAACGAGCAAGAATTGGAGAGGGAACGTTTTTACCTTCGGACAAACATTTCGGAGTTGGTTTGGACCAAGTGCTTTGGACGTATCTAAATTAGAAATAATGTTGTCGACGTCTATAGTATCTACAGTAATCATATCTAAGGTATTTTCCGTGTAGATTGACAGAGGTGGCAACGGAGTGTTGGAATCATCAATTCTGGTAATATTAGCAAAGAAACCGTTTAAAATTTCGGCTTTCTCACTACATTCGTATGCAAAAGAGCCGTCCACTTTCTTAAGAGGTGGAACGTCATTAAAATTACTGTTCGAATCTTTCAGGAATGATTTGCTGAGTTTCCACCACTGTTTAGAACCAACTCATCAAGCATTTTCTGTGCTGTTCTCTAGCTGCTCTCATAATAACTGATGTAATACATTCACACCAAATATCCACGTTATTATCGTCTGACAGGGCTTCCCATTCGGCGTTTACAAGATGTTGTCTAAATATGTCCCAGTCGGCTTTTTCGTAATTCCAGATCAAACGTTCGAAGCTAGGCCTTTTCGGTATACGTGATTTTATGAGGATAAAAACTGGAGAATGGTCGCTACAAAAAGGTACAAGAACGCCGCTATCACAGACGAGTTGAGCCATATTACAAATGTGTGGGTCTAAAAGAGAATTTGAAACGGGTCGAGTTGGTTCAGTTATTAGTTGATTAAATCCTAAGGAAGTTATTATGCCACGTAGGTGAAACTTGGAAGCACTCAGAAGATCATCGTTCAGGTCACCGATAATTACAATGCTTTTCTCAGGATTAGAATCCCGGACAACAACACTTCCCCTATTTTAGGGATAAAGTCCGTGTTTCGCTTTTCATATTTTTGGGACAAATCCTCAATTTACATGCACCCATCCATGACTTGATTGCCCTGGACGAGCGTTCCACGTTGACACCTCACTCGACCCAATCGGTTGACTAGGGGCTCCTCTCGCCCCCAAAATGTCACAAAGATTGGCGAAGATTGCCGGAGAATTTCCCCCGGCTCCCGCGTATTTGGGACTACATTCTGTCCGCCGAGGCTTTTCCCCCGCGACAGCATCGCCGCCAGACCGCATCCCCGCGGAGGAATACATGCCCCAAAGGTCACGCGACCGGAAGTCCCGGAACTATAGTGACCTTAATCTCTTGATCACGTGACCTCCCCAAAAATGACGAAAGGTTAAGTTGACTATATCAGTCCTTTACGTACTACTTATGTCTTCACGGCGTAGTCTCTATACACAATTAGGCGCATTTCCACAGTTAGACGCAAATTTTCTACACGATTAGGCGCAACGCATAATTAGGCGCAAACTGATTTCCACGATTAGGCGCAGTTCCACAATTAGGAGCATATTTCTCACACGAATAGGCGCAAATCCACAATTAGGAGCAAATCTCCTACACGATTAGGCGCAGTTCCACAAATAGGAGCAATTTTTCTACACGATTAGGCGCAACGCAAAATTAGGCGCAAGATCGTTCAAATGATTAGGACCAGTTACATGATTAGACGCAGCCTCCTTACACGATTAGGCGCATTTACACAAATAGGCGCAAATTCCGTACACGATTAGGCGCAGTTCCACAATTAAGCGCAAATTTCGTACACGATTAAGCGCAGTTCCACCATTAACCGCAAATTTCCTACACGATTAGGCGCAACACGTTATTAGGCGCAATTTTGTTACACGATTTGGCGCTGACACGATTAGGCGCAAATACACGATTAGGCCCCCCACAGGGACATCCTCCCTAAGTTACTGCATGGGTTGAATAATTGTAATATGATGTGAGCAGCCATATGAGGGTTGGGAGGTGCTCAAGGACAGAGTTACATGCTATGGAGCGATTAGTGACTTACCAGTTCAGTCAGTTCCTGTTTAATACAATCAGCTTCTGATAATTGGTTACAGGTATCATGGGTTGATGGCTTCACTATCATGAAAACATTTACCGGTGACTGGAGGGTCGTTAGTAGTAGGGAGCGAGCATTTAAACGTAAATTTCACCCGGATGTAACTATGATGTCACAACTTCCTATGGTGGCGCCATCTGTACACTTTGGATGCAACTCGATCTGCCAGAGTTTGGCCGCCATCTTGAATTTTTGAGGCGGTGTGCGCGGCCATCTTGAATTGTGTGGAAAAGGGGATGTATTCCTTCGCGGTGATGCGGTCCTGGCGGTGATGCGGTCGCGGGAAAAAGCTTCCACGGAGAAAAAGTAGTCCCTAGATAAATGGTCCGATTGGGTCGAGTGAGGTATCAAAGTGAAGCATTCGTGAAGGGGCATCAGATGGGCTGGGTGTGGGGTTGAAATATCGGCATTCTGCGCATGCGTGGTGGCCGAAGGGTATGAAAATAACCGTTTTGGAGCTAGGGCAGTCCCTAATGGGACGATGGAGTCGAGTGAGGTATCCAAGTGAAGCATTCGTGACGGGGCATCTGATGGGCTGGGTGTGGGGTTGAAATATCGGCATTCTGCGCATGCGCGGTGGCCGAAGGGTATGAAAATAGACGTTTTGGAGCTAGGGGAGCCCCTAATGGTCCAATGGGGTCGAGTGAGGTGTCAAAGTGAAGCCTAGGTGAAGGGGCATCCAGTTATGGGTAGGTGCATGTAAAATATTTCCTGAAAAAAAAAAACGGAACACGGACTTTATCGAAAAATTTGCGAAAATGCCTATATGGGGTATGGGGGGTATATAGGTCGCCGGGCTTAACGGGGCTTGCCTATCAATAGAGTTATCTCCCCCTAGTTCCAGGGTGGGTGTATGTAACATTTTTCCTGAAAAAATACGGAAAACGGACTTTATCCTAAATTACGTGAAAATGCCTATATGGGGTTTGGGGGGTATAGGACCATCCTGGGAAACCTACTTCTCGACATTTGCGGTAGGGTTGTTTGGATTTGTTTTTCACGTCTCGTCATTTAGAACACGATAGGAAGTGTCCCGGAGCGAATCGGTGAAATTTTTGAAAAAGTACGATATAGCCCCATATAGTCCCATACTGGGGGTATAGGACCCATGTTTGTCCTACTGGGAAACCTACTTCTAGACATTTGCGGTAGGGTTGTTTGGATTTGTTTTTCACGTCTCGTCATTTAAAACACGATAGGAAGTGTCCCGGAGCGAATCGGTGAAATTTTTGAAAAAAGTCACCGAGGCCTGGGTAGGCCCATAGGCCTATACTGCATGGCTATGGGTGTATAGGGCCATACGGGGTGGACATGTTGGAGTCTAGGTGAGTCCCTGGTGATCCAATGGTGTCATATGAGGTCTTATTTTGAAGCTCTCATGCAGGAGCACTTGACTACACTAATGGTTCGTACGTTGTCAGTACTCTGCGCATGCGCAACCTGGCCCGTAGTATAGAAAGCAGGCAATTTTGGGGGTGTGTGTGGGTGTGTTTGGGTTAGAGATGGGCTATTCACGGTTCGAATGGGTCGTGTGAGGTATCAATGTGAAGCCTATGTCAGGGAGTCTCTGATGGCGTGGATGTGGGGTTGACATAGGGTCATTCTGCGCATGCGCGGTAGCCCAAGGGTATGGACATAGACGTTTTTGGGGTCTAGGCGAGCCCTATTGACCTTTGACCTCAGAAATTTGCATATGACGTCACTTCCGGTTGGGGTGAATGAGGCGTGACCTTTAGACATGTCCAGACTTGTCTGTTTGTCATGTACTGGGTTTGCGCAAGTGTGTGTGTGACGTCACTTCCGGTTGAGGTGAATTCACCCGGATGTAAAAATGACGTCACTTCCGGTTTGGGTGAATGCTCAAACACACGACCTCTAACTTTCCCGGCGGGCCCCGGTCCCCCACCGCAGCGCGCGCGCGGGTTCTCCGGCCGCAGCGCGCGCGCGCGCGTCATCACCGGAAGTGCGCGCGCGGGACAAAGGTCACATCCAAGTCAAACGGTCCAATGAGACAATGTTGCGGCATCGCTATAGTCAGAGCTTGAGCACAAAAAGGGGATTGTAAATGAACCTGGGAAGAATGGGCAGGTCCATTTGGACCAATCAGCGGTCGAGAAAAAAGAGCCAATCAGCGGTCGAGAAAAAGAACCAATCAGCGGTCGAACAATCAGCCAATCGAATTGGGGTACTCACGGTGTTCTTTCGCTGACGTCCGCGCCTACATCTGGGTTCTTGTACACCCGGGTAATGTTTTCTGAACATGAATGGGTTAGCTTTGGCTCCATTCTAGGCCACTGATTGGCTAATACGGTGTTCAAAACCAGTTTCATGCATTATGTTCATATAACTTATAGTCATAAACTTAATTTATACGTGTTGGACGAGTCTTCACTCACCGTATACACGCACTTCAATGAAATGCCCGCTCCAAACCTAGACCAAAACACGTACTTGGTCTGTGGGCTGATTTCATTGGCTCTCTATTTTACTATAGTGCTCCTGCATTCTAACCTTGATGGGTTACATTTTGGCCCCATCCTACACCACTGATTTCAGTTTGACTGAATCTCCACATTGGGCATTGATGCATTATGAATAAAACACACAACACAGGGTTTTTTGGTGAGATCTCATTTTGTTTTTTATTCAGTAACAACAACAAGGTGAGAACAACCACGTGAAAACTGAAGCCCAGAACAAGGGGCTTGTACATTGAAAGAACTGAAGCCCAGAACAGGGGGCTTGTACATTGAAAGAACTGAAGCCCAGAACAAGGGGCTTGTAAACTTAAGCCCAGAACAAGGGGCTTGTAAACTTAAGCCCAGAACGGGGTTTGTACATTGAAATGATGAACGGCCCAGTCATATACGAGTACATCGCGGTCCTCGGCCTTGGGGTACTCGTCAAACATCTGTACGATGGTAGATAAGGGTCTTCCCCGGCATCGATGGTACAGGTAAAACAAGCAATATTGTCCGCAAACGCTATTGGTCAGGCTTTGCAACGTTTGACTGTTCCAACACCACGTCTCTGTGCCTTGATCCATGAAGTCTGTTAAATCGGGATGGAGGGGTGGCAGGCCGTACGGGTCAAAGTATTCCCCCTGCTGTTCTGTCAAGTACACGGCCACCCAATGTTCACCGGGCCGATCCATCGGGTCCGTGTTGAGAACGTAAGCAGCAGGATACATACGGGCTACTGGGAACACATCTCGGCCGAACACCCCTTGAAAGACCTTGCGTGTCTCTGGGTCATTCTCCAGCACGGTGGTTATCTGGTCTGTATCCATGTTAGGTGTTGTCAACTCGGCGTAGCAGATCACATTGACGGTGCTCCGGAGGGCTCGTTGAAAGTGGATTTCCAACCGTAAATTGCCTTGCTTGGCCAGGGCCAGCTGATGGTCGTTCTCTAAGGTGGGGGTCAAATCGAAACAGAACAACGTGTATCCGCTCCCGTAGTCCTCCCGACTGATGAAATTCCCTTCGTCCTGGTTGATTTGACCAGTGGCTGTAAACAGGCTCTGATAGGCTCGAATGAAATTCCTCCGCCCAAATTTCGGTGTTAAGGCCGTGGCTGGCACCTGTTGTCCATCCACATGCAGGGCCACAAAATTAATGCCGAAATGTTTAAAGTCAAACGGATTCTCTGGGTAGGCTCCGCTGAAACTGGTATTTTCCACACAGGCCAGGATCAATCGCTTGGGTAGTTCCCCCAGGAACAGGTTTTCTTTGTTGGCGCTCGTATTTCCAGCAGACACAGAGAACACTTTGGTTTGCATACGTCGGATAGGGTACTGGGCTGGTTTTGTTTCCAAGGCTTTCATGTGTCCCAATTGGACGGCTGGATTCGGTTTCACTTTTCGGACATACAGGACTGCGTCTTCGATGACAATCTTGTAATTGGGAGCATCTCCAGTGGCCATCAAGGCGAAGGTCGGAGGCGCTCGTATCAGTCGGATTTTGATAGGGACCTTGTTCAAGGGGTACCGGTCTTGCATGAACATGTCTGCGTGCAGTCGACCCATGAGATCCACCGAGACCCCGTTCGCGGTCAAAGCCTTCCGTTTGCTATATCCCGTATTGTCGTTCTCGGCGCCCATGTGCTCGGCTTTGTCCTGGTAGAATAAAGCGGCTGTCAGTTGAGATTTTTAGCCTCTCGTCCATGCGACAACAGCGTCTCGATGTAGGCTCGATAGGGGTACATGTTGGTCGAGTCACTGATGAGTTTGTCGCTGAGAAATATATCCACCTGTTGAAACATCGAGTGCAGCCAGAGATTCGTGGGGCCCACCGTTGCTTGGTCGGCGATTCTGGTGTCATCTCCATTGGTGATCTTGGCTTTCACATACAAGTATGTATGGGCTAAATCCACATAGGTCGTATCCGCATTACTGATGGTGAACTCGATGGGCCCTGTTGCGTTGATGCTGGAGATCGGGAGATGCTCCACCCATAATCCGTGTTCGGCACTGGTCTGGGTGGGCGGTACGGTCCACAGATCAAATTCACTGTTGGTGGAGGGGCAGGACTCGGCGTGGATCAAGGACATGTTTTAAGAAAAGATATCCCGGGTCTTCGATGTGCGTCGTCGCTGGGTCGATCGTCGACTGGTGCGTGGTCTCGGTGGTGCAGGTCTTTTGTACGGTACGTTGTGCTTTGGCCACCAAGACGCCTCCCGCTTCTTTGGCCCGCCGTTTCAAGGCTTCTTTGGGTGCCGTACCCCCCAAGACATCACCGGCCACTTGCAGTCCACTGCGTACCGCTTGTTTGCCGATTGCTTTCACCCCACGCGTCACCAAGGGCAGGAACGTTTTGACGATGCTGCCGAGTATGTTCCCCAGTCCATGTCCTCGTTGCATGCGTGCACCACTGAAAACCGGAAAGCCACCGCCGGCCTGTTGGGCAAAATAGTCCATATAGCTGCGTGCATCGCACTCGTAAGGCACCTTCATTATACAAAGTGGGGAGCACGTGCTTGTCGAAAATGAAGTGTCAGCACCACTTTCCCGCGTTGGAATTCCACCGGTCGTCCCGTGTCATCTCTTATATCCACCGTGATCGTGTTGATGTGGGTTTGTCGTACGGGCAGGTAGAGCATGTGGGTGAATCTGTGGGTGACTTGATCGCCATACTTATTTTTAATGGGCACCACCCGTAACAGAGGTGTGTTGATATCGCCCACGATGTGGTTGTCCACCACGTACGAGTAGACGTAGAGTCCGTACATACCCGACTTCATATCCATCGGGATCTCGCCATGGTGTTCGGTGGGACCAGCGAACGTCTGTAGATCGAAACCCAGCATTTGCTGTAGGATAGGACTCAGTACCACACTCGCGTTGGCGGTGACGGTAAGCTGTGCCTTGTCGTTGTGTGCGTTGTAATCGAAGTCCACGTGATTCTTGAAGGGATAGGCTTGGATGGGTTTTGAACTATTCGTGACCTGCCGTAGAGCCTTATAATGCAACAGTCTTGACAGCCCACCGATGAACTCCTTGGGAGTATCGTATTGGCCTTCGGGGAGGGTGGGTCGGGTGTCTTTTCCTTCGTAGGTCACCTCGTACCACACTTCATTGGCTCGCACGTTGTACCACGAGTAAGGGTATTGGATATCCACAAGGCCACATTCCCATCGTCCAGGTAAATGCAACGGTTGCGGTAACTGGGTCACGTACTTGGCCACGGTGTTGTCAGGAAACACATCCAGCGAACTGTTACTGGGTAGGGTGAGGTAAAACATGGCGACTGAGCTGTCCTGCTGCTGCTGTTGGTTTTAATAGGTGTTCCAAGCCTTGGGCGGTGACTTGCTACGTGTCACGGCTCTGGAGACGTCGGGTGTCTTGATCAAGTGTGGTTTTTTAAAGGCGCGAAAATAAGGTGCCCTTTGTGGTGGTGTTTTGAGGGGTGACTCCGGTTGCCATTCGGATTCCCAAGAAGGTAGTGGGCCACTCGGCGATTGCTGGGTTTGCTGCATAAAGGCCAAGCGGTGGGGGTTCCCCACCAATTTCTGTGGTACATGCATGTCTTTCAAGCCTTGAGCGAAGACCTCCCATCCTCGAGGATCCGTGTGCGATCTGCGTTGACGCATTTGGTCATTCGCTAAATCCGTCATGTGGGTGCCGGGGACCACCTGATTCTGTACCAGGAGTTCGCCTTTATCATTCCAAGTCATGTTAGGCTTCTGTTTCATCCGTTGTAATACCAGGCCAGCTTGTTTCTGGAACGATGCAGGTACACTCTTCAGCACTTCGTCTTCCGCCCACTGTGGGGCTATGGGTGGTACCCCTGGTAATGGCGGCTGTTGGAGCGGTGCTGAGGTCGGCGGTGTGTCACGTGGTGGTGATGGTGGTGGTGGTGGGGTAGACAGGGTTTTGTATTGGTCCATGAACGTCATGTACCGTTGAAGCGTCTCATTGTACCGTTGTACTTTCTCACCGTCGCTTAACCCCGGTCTCTGTAAGATCTGTTGCATCTCTCCATCGAGGGTGTTTATGGTCTTCACCGTAGGTGGGACAGGGTAGGGCGATTAGAGGTTTTGAAGGAACCGTGGTTCGACGAGGACCATTTTTTTCGTGTGGTTCATTGTCGGCCGAAGAGTCCACCCAATACTGGACCCAACACGGAAGCGGTCAACGGTGCTAAGATGGCCCCGAGAAAGCCGCCTTTCTGTAACACCTTTTTCTTTTGTGTTTGAGGGACCCGCTTCTGGACTAAGGTTCGGAGACCTGTCTTATGCTTGGCCGACTTGGTCTTCTGAGCCGGAGTCAGTGGTACGTTGCCTTTTAACAGGTTGTATCCGATCTCGCACAGACAGCGTACAAGGTCAGGGTCCGCACCGCGTACAATGGTTCGGACCAACTCGGGTGGGGCCGTCTTCAATACACGGAGCGTGGGAGCGTGCTTCCGTACTCGCGCAGACATCATGTACAACTAATGCCAGAATCCACAACTCTGCCCTTTTTATCTACTTCAGAGAACAGAGACAAAGTCAACCATGCTGTGGTATTCATTCTTTTCATTATCTCCATCATCAAACACACACACCCCAGCTGGGGGCGCCGCTGTGGATGTGTTTACATTATTTTTGCATGTACACGTGGTGGGCCTCTCCGGGAAAGATGCCGGTCCGTAGTCGAAGATGTTCGGGAGTGGCTTGCTTGAGGTCGAAGAGCATATACCCGTGCTGAGGGGTTGTGGCATCTTTAAAGGCTTCCAACGCAAACGGTGTGCGGCCGGGATACATCTGTCTCGCCAGGTGCAGCAGTTCAGTGGTATCTCTCGGGTTTTTGAAGACCACCAGGTAGTGGGCATTTAAGCTGATGTTCCGATGTTCTTTGTTTTTACTGAACAGATTCTGCACAATGTAGATGATGCTGAGCCGTCGATGGTAGCTGCAATTGGTAAAGAGTTGGGTGACCCGCGCATCCGTCTCCGCCATGAGATCATCCAGAACCACCAAGGTGTCGGGTTCCAAATCGGCCAGATTGGGTAGGCCTTCCACGAACGTGATGTGGGGCATTGCTGCATACGCTTCCTGCCATTCTCCGTAACACCACACGACTCTGGCAATAGGTGGGGTGATCATGCTGTCGGCGTGTTCGAGGAGCTTCCGGACGAAGTGCGTTTTGCCCGAACCCGTCGGTCCTGCGATGAGACACGTGAAGGGATGCTGCCAACGGGGGTCCATGGTTCGAGGTGTATCCGTTGTCGTGGTAACCCGCTCTTGTAAATTTGGTACGAGTGAACTGGAGTGGTGGTGGGTACAACGTCGGTCGTCGTTGTCTGTTCACTGCGAGGGTTGATGATGGGGTTGGGTACAACGTGGGTTGTCATTGTCGGTTCACTGTGAGGGATGAAATCCGGTGGGTCTTCAGACGTAGTGGGTGTACTTGGTGTAGGTGTGGAGCTCGTTGTGGCTTGTACACGGGGTGTGGTGGTGGTGACTGGGCTCGATACGGGGTTGACTGGTGCTACCTGTAGACCGGGTTCACTGATGGCTGGTATTCTCAGTTGGTTAAGTAACGTGCTGACATAGGCTACGTCGTAAAACACACCTCCGTACAACACACTCAGCAGGGTTAGCAATATCACCACAAAGCCCACTTGCGCCAGGCAAGCGTGCTTTGGGAGACGCTGTGTTCAGAGGCAGCTGCTGTTTGTCCATAGCACTGTGGTCGGACGTGGAATGAAGGATGACGGCAGTAGTGTCTGGCTTTATAGTCGTTTCACCTGGTTGGCAGCGACCCAGGAATTGAAGGAACTGGGCCAGCCTTGCCATTTGACGAAATGAAACAGTTTGCCACGTCGACGTTCCGTTTTCAAAATCTGCTCCACCGTGTAATAGTCTTGCTGTGTTTTTACGACAGGCTGTAATTCCGTCTGGTAAAACGTCCCTAGCAACGGTTCCCCTTGAAGATCTTCCAGTTCATAGACTCGCTGCTGTCAGGGTAGGCGCCGTTTAATCAGGAAGTGCTCATCGCTCCAGTTGGGCAAGTAACTTTTCTCGAACTTGCCCTTGACTTTACTGATCCGTACAGGGTCCCCGACCTTGTACACCGCCTTCGGCGTTCGCTGCGATTGCCTGGGATACAAGACACGCCGGACTTGGGCTTCATTGCGTTGGGTCACGGTAATGGGGGCTCTCTCTATACTCCGATGATAGGCTCGATTGTAACCCCTCACAAGTTTCAGGAGAACATCGATGTACCGCCTTGTATTCTTATAGGTGAAATATTTATACATGCGGCCTTTGGATGTCCTGTTGAACCTTTCCACCACGGAAGCCTTGGTCTCGTTGTACGTATGGAAGAAAAACACCTTCTGGGCTTTCAGAAACTGTTGGAACGGTCTGTTGAGGAATTCCGTGCCTTCGTCGGTTTGCAAATACAAAGGTTTGCGCCCAGTCTTGAAGATGTCTTTGAACGCCGCTATGAGATTCGCCCCCGTTTTCGTCCGGATGGGTACCACCCACGCATACTTCGATGGGATATCGATGCACGTCAAGATATACCGATTCCCATCGTTGTGTTTGGCAAAGGCGCTCATATCGACCAAATCCGCTTGCCACTGGGCATCTATTCCTCCCACGATGACCCGGTTCCGTAGAAAATGGCGAGGATGGCTGTCATAGTCCAGTAGTGGTGAATGATGGCACACCTCTCCATCGTGTGCACTCTGTCGAGGACCGCTTCTGTGAACTCTTTCAGGATCTGGGGTCGCCCCTCGTTGTCGGCGCCATCTGAAAACATGGACCGAACCACTGCTCGGTAACCTGTGAGTGAATTAACCACGGCCGCATGCTGTAAAATGCGAGTCGCATAGGGATGGATGTCCGTCATGGCTCTGTAACCGTAGAAATGAAAGTGTGGGATCCAGAGGGATGTGTTTTATAGACCATGTCACACATGCGCGCCTAGACGTAGCTCTACGGGTGTAGTCCGTGATACGTACTATTCTGATTGGTTATGTGGCTCCTGTAGATATAGTACCTCATCGACAATGGGGACTACTTGTTCCAAAGCCGTCCATACATCCGGGTCCAGGGTAAAACCACCGTCGTTCAGACAGAGGAGTCGAGCGAAAAAGGGACCGCAGAAAATGTAGACGTCGTCACACAGGTGAATGCTATCACCGTGCAGGTCACCCAACAACACCCGTTTCAAGGTAGTCCATCCTTCCGGTGACAAAGAGACGTGCGCTTTGGGTTCAGTCGTACACCAACACCTAAGTCCGCTATCGATGAGATCCACTCGTTTGGGGTACAACAATAGGGTGCAGCCAGGTGTAAGCCTCCGGGTAGCCACAATGCCTTCTTTCACCTCGGGGTGTAGTAAGTCATCCATCTCGGGGAGTACATCTTTCAGTGCCATCCATAAGGTTGGACAGAGTGTGATATAGGTAGCCTACCTCCACTCTGTTCCAACCGGGAAAAAAGGGAATCCTCTCCAGCAGTGCGTATGTGCACACCGACTTCCACGTGCATGAAATCCCTTTCAGGCTCTTTTCCCTGTAACAATCGTGTCGATAGAGTCCAGCCTGATAACGATAACAAAATCTTCACCTTCTCCGGTGCGTCTTGGACCAGCTCCAGGTGATCGTCATTGACGATGAGGTAGACGTCGGACGTCAGTTGGAATAACGCAAGCTCTGTTCCGCTCGCTGCCATGGTGGGGAATGAAAAGCGAACGGTTAGAGAGGTGGCTTTATAGTGTACCTGTTGGGTAGGTTTTATACACCGTGTGAGTCATGGGCACTTGTTATACTCGCTTGCGCCATAAGGTCAATAAGGTTAGAAATGCGCTTTTTCTACTACGCCCTGTGACGGCCCTTCGTGAAAGTCCGTGATTGTTCGGTAGTGTAATGTTATTTTGTATAGGATTTCATTTAACATGCGATTTCACTATTCAAAGGTTAAGCACAAAATGAGGATAAATAGGCCAATGAATGCAGCAATGCCCTAAATATTCCCACTTTTATACACCTACATAGAAGTACCCGGATGTAGGCGCGGACGTAGGCGAAAGCATCCCAGTACCCGGATGTAGGCGCAGCCGTGAGCGAAATTCTAGTACCCGTCCATTGGTTTTTTTATCGATCGCTCATTGGCTCTTTTTCTCGACCGCCGATTGATCCAAATGGAACTGCCCATCCTTCCCATGTTAATTTACAATCCCCTTTTTTGGGTTCAAGCTCTGTATATCGATGCCGCAACATTGTTGCCGAACCTTGCCGAAAGGGAGACCTTGGACCTATTGACCTGGATGTGACCTTTGACCTTTTGACCCGACATTCATCCGCGCACTGCCGTTGATGCCGCGCACTTCCGGAGAACCCGCACGCGCGCGCGCTGCGGCCGGAGTGACCCGCGCGCGCGCTGCGGCCGGGGCGGGCCGGCCCGGGTCGGGAAAACCCACCCCCAGACAGGTCAGTACATCCATTCCTATCATGTTCCCAGGTCACACCCCATTCACACAGACCCTCATGCATACCTGGATGCAGGCGCAGACGTCAGCGAAATTCTGGCGGGAAAAAACCCCCACAGACAGGTCGGTACATGTCCTATCATGTTCCCAGGTTACGCCCCATTCACCCAAACCGGAAGTGACGTCATACCCCTAATTTTACATGCACCCATCCATGACTGGATGCCCCTTCACTAATGCTTCACTTTGATACCTCACTCGACTCCATCGGACCATTCGTGGCCCACCTAGACCGCAAAAACTTCTATTTCCACACCCATTTCCCACAATTCCCTGTCTGCGCATGCGCAGAATGTGGACAACGGCCGAGACACTACTCCAGGCGGTTGCTCCCTCACATAGGCTTCACATGGATACCGCACTCGACTCCATCGACCCAAAAGTAGCTCGCCTAGGCCCCAGAACGTCTATTTCCATACACTTTCTCTACTGCGCATGCGCAGAATGACGTCAGTTCCACGTCACACCCAGCCCGTTGGAGACTCACTCACGTATGCTTTACATTGATACCTCACTCGATCCAATCGGCCCACTAGGGGCCCACCTAAACCCCAACACGTCTATTTCTATACTACGGCCAGACTGCGCATGCGCAGACTATTGACAACGAACGACACACTAGCCCAGGCGGATGCTCCCTCATGGCAGCTTCAAAATAAGACCTCATACGACACCATAGGATCATTAGGGGCTCACCTAAACCCTAACACGTCTATGATCACACCCTTTTCCCAGAATTCCCTGTCTGCGAATGCGCAGAATGTGGATAACGGCCGAGACCCTAGTCCAATCGGATGCCCCCTCACATAGGCTTCACATGGATACCTCACTCAACTCCATCGGCTCATTAATGGCTCACCTAGATCCCAAAACGTCTATTTTCATACCCTTTGTCTATTGCGCATGCGCAGAATGACGATATTCCGACCCCACATCCACCCAGTGGGATGCCCCCTCACATGGGCTTCACATGGATACCTCATACGACTCCATCGACCCACTAGTGGCTCACCTAGATCCCAAAACGTCTATTTTCATACCCTTGGTCTACTGCGCATGCGCAGAATGACCATATTCCAACCCCACACCCACCCAGTGGGATGCCCCCTCACATAGGCTTCACATTGATACTTCACTCGACTCCATCGGACCACTAGGGGCTCCCCTAGACCCCAACACGTCTATTTCCATACCCTTGGTCTACCGCGCATGCGCAGAATGACGATATTTCAACCCCACACCCACCCCATCAGATGCCCCTTCACGAATGCTTCACATTGATACCTCATACAACCCAATCGGTACACTAGGGACCCCTCTCGCCCATGAAGATTGCCGGACAATTTGATCACCCACGACATTGTGGGAAAAACCCACTGAGACTACTTTCTGTCCGCGGAGGAATACAAAGGTTACAGGTTGCCGGAACTACTTTTGACCTCCACGTGACCTTGAGCTGGTGGCGCCCCCTGGCGCCCCATAGGGTGAAAGGCGATGGGGCCTGCCCTATACCTTTAACCTGGAAAAAAGGGGACCAAGAGTTACCTGCCTGGAAAAGGGGACCCTTCGTCCACTTTCCCTAATACTGCCGACCTGTCGGCAGACGAAACAATAGGGCAGTTCACTTGCAACGGCATGGAGTAAAGTAAACTGATTTAAAATTTGAAGAAATAC